>JBAKBP010002670.1:113251-170482 GCA_037953745.1 Lithodes maja | reverse complement strand
ACTTTTAAGGGGGTCACCTGCTTTTTTTCTATTTCTCTCCTTTTCCCTCTTTCTCTGGCTTGTATCCATTCGGCCTCATTCAGCCAACTGTTTTAAGAAGTGTATCCCCATCCAGGTGTCTATTTCTTATCGCTCGCCAGCATTGTATGGAGAAATCCGGCTTCGCCGGAAACATTTTCTATCGAAAAATGTACAAATTTAGCTTGCTGTAAAGACAAAAAATCTCCCCCTCCCCCTCTGGTCTTATACCGCCTCCACCCCCCTCCCTCTGCCTATACACTCTCGCTTCCTCTTCCTCCCTCTCCCCCTCCATCCATCTTCCACCCCCTCCCCCCTCCAACCATCTCGTCCCCCCCCCCCCCTCCAACCATCTCGTCCCCCCCCCCTCCCACTCGTCTTGTCATCCCCCCCCCCCCCCCCCCCCCAATAAATCTCCCCCCAGTAAGACACATACCCTCTCGGGACTCTCCACCACATTTTTTTCCCCCACGTGAAATTCTTTATGCTGGTCCCCGGTAAAAAGTGTATGTGTAAACGCCAGAGATTTAAGTGAAGCTTTGACCCGGGCTTCGTAAAATCGTCTGGTGATAGCCCAATAGAATATTGAGTTATATTCGTTTCCTCTCTAGACCTTCATCAAACTTAACCCCCCCCCCCCCCCCCAAGACCCTGCTTCAATATACATTTGTAAATTTGTTGATAGACAAATGTCCTGCCAGAAGGCCACTTTCTCTTAATTTACAGGCTCGCTATCGCTCGTCAGGAAAAAATCGACGCCTAAATGGCACGATAGGTCTTAAAATGGACAACAGAATGGAACGAAAGCTCATAGCATCGCCAAACTAACGGGCCTAACGTAGTCAACAATGAAAACTAATGGGGCTAAACATGAGGAAGAAGGGGTTCAGACAAACGACCCTTCTCCCCTCAAGCGAGTATTATTAGAAGCCTGAAATAATAATAGCCAGATACTCGAGGCATTTTCCTTTACATTAAGGGGAGGTTTTTAGTGTGTTTTCCTAGACTTCCATCAAGTTTAAAATTACACCCCCTAGACCCCCTTTCAAGATAAATTTGTACATTTTTCGGTAGAAAAATGTCCCGGCTGAAGGCCGGTTCCTCTTAAATTACAGGCTCGCTAGCGCTCGCCAGGAAAAAATTGACACCTAAATTGGACGACAGGTCTTAAAAGTGACATAAATGGGGTGAAAGTTCTTAAAATCGCCAAACAAATGGGGCGAACGTCTTAAAATCTCAAAAGCAATGGGGCTAAACATGAGGGAGAAAGGGGTAAAGAACAAAATCCCACAAGTGGAAATCTCCCCTTACCAAGCACAGACCACCAGCAACCCAATTGACCACTTGCGATTTTCGTTCTATAAGGAAGTTGGAGTTGTAGAGATCGCTATTTAGCAGAATGACCAGCTAAAATACGGTTGTAGTTCAATGATAATTAAATACAATCCAATGCAACATACTCCTTAGCCATCAGAACCTACATTATTATTGTATATCTGTTTCCTATCGTTGTCGACAGCTCCAACTTCCTTATTGTAGCCTGAAACTCGCAAGTGGTCAATTACCAATATATATATATATAGTACAGTCACTCCTACAAATTCGTGGATCTCACCGATTTCTAATTATGGAAGTATATCTCTAGACACAAATTTATGGATAGCATTTTCTATACATCAACTACAAAACTATATATATACTGTTTATTGAAAAGCAAGTTCACACAAAACTATAACCACTTAGTTATAATATATCCACTTAGTTAAAATATTCCACTTAGTTAAAATATATCCACTTAGTTATAATATATCCACTTAGTTAAAATATATCCACTTAGTTAAAATATATCCACTTAGTTAAAATATATCCACTTAGTAATAATATATCCATTTAGCCTAGTTAAAATATATCCACTTAGTTATAATATATCCACTTAGTTAAAATATATCCACTTAGTTAAAATATATCCACTTAGTTAAAATATATCCACTTAGTTATAATATCCACTTAGTTAAAATATATCCACTTCGTTATAATATATCCACTTAGTTATAATATATCCACTTATTTAAATATATCCACTTAGTTAAAATATATCCACTTAGTTATAATATATCTACTTAGTTAAAATATATCCACTTAGTTAAAATATATCCACTTAGTTATAATATATCCACTTAGTTATAATATATCCACTTAGTTATAATATATCCACTTAGTTATAATATATCCACTTAGTTATAATATATCCACTTAGTTAAATATATCCACTTAGTTATAATATATCCATTTAGTTATAATATATCCACTTATTTAAATATATCCACTTAGTTAAAATATATCCACTTAGTTATAATATATCCACTTAATTATAATATATCCACTTAGTTATAATATATCCACTTAGTTATAATATATCCACTTAGTTATAATATATCCACTTAGTTATAATATATCCACTTAGTTATAATATATCCACTTAGTTAAAATATATCCACTTAGTTATAATATATCCACTTAGTTATAATATATCCACTTAGTTATAATATATCCACTTAGTTATAATATATCCACTTAGTTATAATATATCCACTTAGTTATAATATATCCACTTAGTTATAATATATCCACTTAGTTAAAATATATCCACTTAGTTATAATATATCCACTTAGTTATAATATATCCACTTAGTTATAATATATCCACTTAGTTATAATATATCCACTTAGTTATAATATATCCACTTAGTTATAATATATCCACTTAGTTATAATTGCATACAGAAAAACATAAGGGGGGAGGGGGGGGGGGGTCCACGCATTTGTATATGTGACTGTACACTCGGCCTAATAAGTGATGTCTCGGCACCCATTATGTTTTGATCAATAATTGGTATCAGCAATATTTATGCATGATTTTTTTTTTCTTTTTGAGTGAGATATACAAACATGTTCCTACACTTACCCACCCTATTCAACATCTGACCGACATTAATAAGAGCGATTCAAACGTAATGACAGCTGGGACGTACAGTAATCTCAAGCTTCCATTAACTTTCGATATGACTATAGTTATTTACGTTTGCTAACAATGTAATATAGAGGTAGAACGCAGCACACAACAGTCAATAGAAAATAATGGGCTCTTAAGGGGAGCTGGGTCGTTTTTCTGGCCCCCCTTCTCCCTCATGCTTAGCCCCATTAGTTTTCAGAGATGTTTGCCTGATTAAGTTTGTCGATTTTAAGTCTTTCGCACCATTTATTTGTCAATATTAAGACTTTTCGTGCTATTGTGAGCCTGTAATTTTGGAAGAACCGGCCTTTGGCCGGGCCATTTCTACCGAAAAATGTACAAATTAATCTACAGGGGGATCTAATTGATGTTTTCTTAAGTTTGATGGAGGTCTAGGGAGGAAACTAGAAAAATAATTAATAAAAAAACAGAAAAAAAAACTTAACTTTGATCATTAACTGTCTTCTAAGACAATGTTTGTATAGATTGTAAGTGCAATAACTATTTATACACTGATTGTTAGTGCAATAACTATTTATACACTGATTGTTAGTGCAATAACTATTTATACACTGATTGTTAGTGCAATAACTATTTATACACTGATTGTTAGTGCAATAACTATTTATACACTGATTGTTAGTGCAATAACCATTTATACACTGATTGTTAGTGCAATAACAATTTATACACTGATTGTTAGTGCAATAACTATTTATACACTGATTGTTAGTGCAATAACCATTTATACACTGATTGTTAGTGCAATAACTATTTATACACTGATTGTTAGTGCAATAACTATTTATACACTGATTGTTAGTGCAATAACTATTTATACACTGATTGTTAGCGCAATAACTATTTATACACTGATTGTTAGCGCAATAACCATTTATACACTAATTGTTAGTGCAATAACCATTTATACACTGATTGTTAGTGCAATAACTATTTATACACTGATTGTTAGTGCAATAACCATTTATACACTGATTGTTAGTGCAATAACTATTTATACACTGATTGTTAGTGCAATAACTATTTATACACTGATTGTTAGTGCAATAACCATTTATACACTGATTGTTAGTGCAATAACTATTTATACACTGATTGTTAGTGCAATAACTATTTATACACTGATTGTTAGTGCAATAACTATTTATACACTGATTGTTAGTGCAATAACTATTTATACACTGATTGTTAGTGCAATAACTATTTATACACTGATTGTTAGTGCAATAACTATTTATACACTGATTGTTAGTGCAATAACTATTTATACACTGATTGTTAGTGCAATAACTATTTATACACTGATTGTTAGTGCAATAACTATTTATACACTGATTGTTAGTGCAATAACTATTTATACACTGATTGTTAGTACAATAACTATTTATACACTGATTTCAAACATATTTAGTGTAATAAGTTTTTGTAATTGTATATGATATTCAGTTGCAAGAGAGACGCTAAAAAAAAATAGTTAAGGGGGTAGTACTCGCCTTTTATGGACCCCCTTCTCCCTCATGTTTAACATATTAGTTTTGAGGTTTTAAGACGTTCGTTTCATTAGTTTGGCGATATTGAGACCTTTCGCCTCATTTCTTTGTCAATATCAATACCTTTCGTGCCCTTTAGGTGTCGATTTTGTCCTAACGAGCCTTTCATTTTAGAAGTAACCGGCCTTCGGCCGGGAAATTTTTCTACCGAAAAATACACAAATTTATCTTGAAAGAGGGTCTAGTTGTTTTTCAAAGCTTGATGGAGGTCTAGCGAGGAAACTAAAAACTAAATTAATAAATAAATATATATAGACCAAAAACCAAGCACTACCCCCTTAAGTGGTATTCGCAATTATTCGGTCAGTTTCAGAGAATCATTAAATTCTCGAGGTTATAAGTATATCCAATTAATGCTAAAGATAATACAACCTAAACGGCCACTCCTAAACGGCCACACTCCTGAACGGTCACACTCCTGAACGGTCACACTCCTGAACGGTCACACTCCTAAACGGCCACACTCCTAAACGGCCACACTCCTAAACGGCCACACTGTTAAACCGCAAATGTATCAATGTCACACTATCCAAGTAAAAAAGTAGCTAAATTCGTGTCTACTCTTTAACAATTTTATCTTGCATTATATCTGTATGTTGTGTCTTAGAGCTCCTAATAGTGCACAGTCCAGTTTAATATCCGAATAAACAGCAAAATTAATCATTATAAGATAACTCCAATACATGTAGACCATAAATTATAAGATAACTCCAGTACATGTAGACCATAAATTATAAGATAACTCCCATACATGTAGACCATAAATTATAAGATAACTCCAATACATGTAGACCATAAATTATAAGATAACTCCAGTACATGTAGACCATAAATTATAAGATAACTCCCATACATGTAGACCATAAATTATAAGATAACTCCAATACATGTAGACCATAAATTAATCATTATAAGATAACTCCAATACATGTAGACCATAAATTAATCATTATAAGATAACTCCAATACATGTAGACCATAAATTTACAAGCGACAATGTAACACACACACACACACACACACACACACACACACACACACACACACACACACACACACACACAAATCACACACACACACACACTCTAACACACGCACTCACACACTGTCACTCTCACTCACTCTTTCCCTCTCACTCACCCACTCGCTCTCTCTCCCTCAATTTTAGTATATGTACTGCCGAAGCAAGTGTAATCAAATCAAAGTCACACACACACTAGCTCGCTCTCTGTCAACTCTCTCTCTCTCTCTCTCTCTGTCTCTCTCTCTCTCTCTCTCTCTCTCTCTCTCTACACCATCACTACAACCAACCATGTAGACAGTTTCGCTTTAAGGTGTATTCAAGGACTCATCATCACACACCCATACCGTTCACTCTACTACCTGCATACATTCACAGCACAGGTAGACTACACTCTGTTTATCATGGGTTGGCCACCAATCATGACCGCTAACCTCTGTAACTCTGGCAATTAATGGGGAGATAGCCCGGTTTTCGAGACCCCATTAGTTTTCAGAACGTAAGTTTGTCGATTTTAAGAGCTTTCGCCCCATTTCGTAATCAATATTAGGGCCTTTCGTACCATTTAGGTATCGATTTTTCCTGGCGAGCGTTAGCGAGCCTGAAATATTAAGAGGAATAGGCCTCTTACATCCCTCTCCCCCCTACCTCCCCTCCCATTTCTTCCTGCCTACCTCCCCTCCCTTTCCTTCCTCCCCCCTCCCTCTCTCTCCTCCCCCTCTCCTCCTACCCCCCCTCCACCCTCTGGTTAAAGTCTCCCCCCTTGCAACCTGGTGATCATAATAGTTTACAAACTTTGGGCGTCTCCTACACCTACGCAGTCTCTCACTCTCTCCTACACCCACGCAGTCTCTCTCTCTCTCCTACACCTACGCAGTCTCTCTCTCTCTCTCTCCTACACCTACGCAGTCTCTCTCTCTCCTACACCTACGCAGTCTCTCTCTCTCCTACACCTACGCAGTCTCTCTCCTACACCTACGCAGTCTCTCTCCTACGCAGTCTCTCTCTCTCTCTCCTATACCTACGCAGTCTCTCTCTCTCCTATACCTACGCAGTTTCTCTCTCCTACACCTACGCAGTCTCTCTCCTACACCTACGCAGTCTCTCTCCTATACCTACGCAGTCTCTCTCTCTCCTACACCGATCCCCAGGGATCGGTACTAGGACCAATTCTCTTTCTAATTTACATCAACGACATAGATGAGGGTCTCACCTGTACAATCTCAAAATTTGCTGACGATACAAAAATTGCAAATAGCGTACTCTCAAAAGAACAAGTTGACGATATGCAACACAATCTAGATAAATTGTCATGTTGGGCCCAAATTTGGCAAATGAGTTTCAATGCGGATAAATGTAAAGTACTACATATCGGATACCTAAATGAGAAAGCAAACTATTCGATGAATGTCACTCAGCTTAAGAATGTAAACAGAGAAACCGATCTGGGAGTAACAATATCGAGTAACCTAAAACCGAGTCAACAATGTTCAGAAGTTGTTAAGAAGGCAAACAAAATAATTGGCTTTATAGGCAGGTCATTTGAGCATAAATCCAAAGAAGTTATCCTAACCCTTTACAATTCCTTAGTCCGCCCTCTTCTGGAATACTGCGTTCAATCCTGGTGCCCTTATTACCAAAAAGATATAAACAAGCTAGAACGAGTTCAACGTAGAGTTACCAAAATGATACCTAGCCTAAAGAACAAACCATACGAAGAGCGTCTTAGAGAATTAAATCTATTTCCTTTAACCCAGCGCAGATTAAGAGGCGACTTAATTCAAGTGTTCAAAATCATCAAAGGCATCGACAATATGAACTGTAGTAAGTACTTCACTATCGACCAATCTAATTACACACGGGGAAACGGTTGCAAAATTATTGGTAAATCTTTTAACTCGCACGAATCTAAGAATTTCTTCTTCAATCGAGTTGTCAACTTGTGGAATGGGCTTCCCCGAAACGTTATAGACTGCATCACCGTTGATTCATTTAAACTCCGCCTAGACAAATATCTCGCATCAAACCCGCGACTGACTGCGTTTGTAAATGAATAACTTTATTTTATCCCCCCCTCAGTTACTAACCCATCTGTCCCCTACTAACTTCCTAATCCTGCCACGGACATTAGTTCCAGGGCAGTAATTCCCTTTCCAATGTTCCCTTACCCACTCTAAACCACTGTTTGGACACTTGATCCTCAGTGTTTTGGAGGACAAGCAACCTAGAAGGGTCACTGGATCTGTTGTTGCTTGATTTCCTTTGTACTCCTTTGTACTCGTTTGTACACCTACGCAGTCTCTCTCTCTCCTACACCAACGCAGTCTCTCTCTCTCCTACACCTACGCAGTCTCTCTCCTACACCTACGCAGTCTCTCTCTCCTATACCTACGCAGTCTTTCTCTCTCCTACACCTACGCAGTCTCTCTCTCTCTCCTACACCTACGCAGTCTCTCTCTCTCCTACACCTACGCAGTCTCTCTCTCTCTCCTACACCTACGCAGTCTCTCTCTCCTACACCTACGCAGTCTCTCTCTCCTACACCTACGCAGTCTCTCTCTTCTACACCTACGCAGTCTCTCTCCTACACCTACGCAGTCTCTCTCCTATACCTACGCAGTCTCTCTCTCTCTCTCCTACACCTACGCAGTCTCTCTCTCTCCTACACCTACGCAGTCTCTCTCTCTCTCTCTCTCCTACACCTACGGTCTCTCTCTCTCTCTCTCCTACACCTACGCAGTCTCTCTCTCTCTCTCCTACACCTACGCAGTTTCTCTCTCTCTCTCTCCCTCCTACACCTATGCAGTCTCTCTCTTTCTCTCCTACACCTACGCAGTTTCTCTCTCTCTCTCCTACACCTACGCAGTCTCTCTTTCTCTCTCCTACACCTACGCAGTCTCTCTATCTCTCTCCTACACCTACGCAGTCTTTCTATCTCTTTCTCTCTCCTACACCTACGCAGTCTCTCTATCTCTCTCCTACACCTACGCAGTCTCTCTATCTCTCTCCTACACCTACGCAGTCTCTCTATCTCTTTCTCTCTCCTACACCTACGCAGTCTATCTCTCTCTCTTTCTTACCAATAGTATCTGCTTGGAATGGACCGCAATGTCTTTGAGGTACTGTTCCTTGTAAATCCTCACAACTCACACACACGATCACAATGGCCAGCTGAGAGATACATTGTTCCTCTTTTTCCGTGAGTACGTCTCATAACTTGCCTTCTGTCCTTCCTTCCTTCCTTCTTTCTTCTCCTTCCGTCTTCCTTCCTTCCTTCTCCTTCCTTCCTTCGTCTCATAGCTTGCCTTCGTGGGATTCCTATTTCCTTCCTGCCTTACGTTGTACTATATTCTTCCTTCCTTCTATTACCTTCTCCTTCCTTCCTTCCTTCTACTTCCGTTTCCTTCCTTCCTTCCTTCTCCTCCCTTCTTTCCTTCCTTCCTTCCTACCTTCCTACCTTCCTTCTCCTTCCTACCTTCCTTCTCCTTCCTTCCTTCTTCTCATAACTTGCCTTCGTGGGGTTGTATTATGGATCTTTGGATAGTTTTCCCTGGCTTACAATTGGTAATTTTCTTGCCAGTTATATCCATTATTACAGTTATATCCATTATTACAGTTATATCCATTATTACAGTTATATCCATTATTACGGTTATATCCATTATTACGGTTGTATCCATTATTACGGTTCGTAAATCTATCGAAATGGAGAATTGGCAAATTATTGTACTAGCTCACTTGGCTTAAGGGGGGTCACCTGCGTGTTTTCCCTTTCTCCCCTTTTCTCTCTATCTCTGTCTTGTATCCATTCGGCCCCATTCAGCCAACTGTTTTAAGACGTTTATCTCCATCCAGGTGTCGATTTCTTCCTGTCAAGCAATAGTGAGCCAGCATTGTATGGAGAAATCCGGCTACCCCGGAAAAAATGTTCTATCGAAAAATGTACAAATGTAGCTTGCTGTCAAAACAAATATATATATATGCTGGCTCGCTACCGCTCGTCAGGAAAATATTGACACCTGGATGGGGGTAAAAGTCTTAAAACAGTAGGCTGAATGGGGCCGAATGGATACAAGCCAAAGCGAGAGGGAGAGAAAGAGAAAACAAGCGAGGTGGGCTCCCTTAATAATGCCAACCAATTGCATGGGAAGCGAAGTACTATATCTTCAATAGATATATAATCGTAGTCATGTACTTAACCTTTAACGATCTTGATGGTGTAATGCTTAGTTTGTTTAATATCTGTACTGCTATATATGTGGTAACCCAAATTCGAATCCCGGGAAGGTCACATGCTTTCCTTAATTTCATTGTTAGGTGTTTGGTGTGGGGAGTGAAATAAATAAATAGGATTATGCCTAAATACCTTGTAGATCATAATATAGGTTTGTGTTTATATGAATAGTTAGGACAATACAACCAATAGTCCATGTCAACCAGTAATATAACTATCCTACCTAAAGGAGGAGGTAGACGCTTTTCCTACCTCATGTTTAGCGTCATAACCTTGCGATCAGCTAAGACGTTCAGACCATTAGTTTGGAGGTTTTAAGAGTTTTCGCCCCATTTCTTTGTCAATATTGAGACCTTTCGTGCCATTTACAAGTCGATTTTTTCCTGGCTAGCGATAGCGAGTCAGTAATTTAGGAGGAACCGGCCTTTGGCCGGGATATTTGTCTACCGAAAAATGTAAAAAATTATCTAGAAGGGGTTCTTGGGAATGTGTTTTTAAGCTTGATGGAGGTATAGGGAGGAAACTAAAAAATCATTAAATAGAAAAATAGATAAGTAAATATATACGCCCATACCACCTTAAGGATGTCAATTACTTATCAATAACTTGCAAGGAATCAACCATATTGATGGTAACAAACAACAAACATACAATGCAAGGATAGAGAGGTAAATCACCATCAATATACCCAATGATCTTATATACCTTTAATGCAAGGATAGAAATGTAAATCACCATCAATATACCCAATGTTCTTATATACCATTAATGCAAGGATAGAGAGGTAAATCACCATCAATATACCCAATGATCTTATATACCTTTAATGCAAGGATAGAGAGGTAAATCACCATCAATATATTCTATAATCTTGTATACCTTAAATACAAGGATACAAAGGTAAATCACCATCAATATACCCAATGATCTTATATACCTTTAATGCAAGGATAGAGAGGTAAATCACCATCAATATACTCTATAATCTTGTATACCTTAAATACAAGGATACAAAGGTAAATCACCATCAATATACCCAATGATCTTATATACCTTTAATGCAAGGATAGAGAGGTAAATCACCATCAATATACCCAATGATCTTATATACCTTTAATACAAGGATAGAGAGGTAAATCACCATCAATATACTCTATAATCTTGTATACCTTAAATACAAGGATACAAAGGTAAATCACCATCAATATACCCAATGATCTTATATACCTTTAATGCAAGGATAGAGAGGTAAATCACCATCAATATACCCAATGATCTTATATACCTTTAATACAAGGATACAAAGGTAAATCACCATCAATATACCCTATGATCTTATATACCTTTACCATACTTTATTTATACCCTTGATATTTTACAGTGTACCCATAACATATATAACAGTTTACGAACTTGTGAAGGCGCCTGTATTGTGGAATTGGACTGTGGAGTGGCTGTGATAGTGGTTAATGGAGGTCTAAAACACCTGGGGTTCCTCTCTCTCTCTCTCTCTCTCTCTCTCTCTCTCTCTCTCTCTCTCTCTCTCTCTCTCTCTCTCTCTCTCTCTCTCTCTCTCTCTCTCTCTCTCTCTCTCTCTCTCTCTCTCTCTCTCTCTCTCTCTCTCTCTCTCTCTCTCTCTCTCTCTCTCTCTCTCTCTCTCTCTCTCTCTCTCTCTCCCCCTCCTAGACACAAACTCAACACGTCAGCGAGGGCCCAAATCCTTCAACTGCAATGTATAATTTGTATGTGAAAATATAATACATTGACTGTAACAGAAGTTTTAATTGGTACTCATTTAGGAAAGTTAGTAATTTGACATGATATTCTGTACTCATTTATATGTACCGGTAGTTTTAGTAATGTGAGCAGCAAGCCGCAAACAATGGTCGTGTTGTTATACAAAATTAGTATTACAAATTTATTATGGATACATGATTTACAGACTAAGCGATCCATATAAAGTACAGTGATAATCTTACAAGAAGTTTATATATATATATATATATATATATATATATATATATATATATATATATATATATTACAATTTATAGTCTATTCATTATAAGTAGGTCAGAAACCAATTGTAACTCAAAAGATACTACAGCAATTCAGCTGACACTTCTATCCTGTGGGAAGAATCAACCCAAATATATGTATGGAAATGTACAGCCCATAGGTTCGAGCCCTTTATTAATTACAATGGGTTATAGTTCATGTTGTTGGCCAAATAATAGTGAACAGACTAGAGTATATGTGTTGCCTATTGCACACCCAATAATTACAGTGTAGATCAATGTCATCTGTAGTTTTTAACTTTTGAAGAATATGCGCATTTTGACCGTTTATTCTGGCTCATTAAACGATTTTATGCAATTTAGGAAGGATCTGTGGCATTAATAAGGGTAAAGACTATCTCAATTAACCCTCTGACGTCCATATACCCTTCCTAATCTGAATATAATCGTCGAATAATAGCCAGAAAACAAAGAAGAATCGGATTTGTTAAGGGTTAAATGTTATGGTGCAGTACGATCCTATCCTAACCTCTATAACTCAGAAAGGGATTGAGCGAATGGGCTGTAAATTTCCACACCTATTCCCTGGCTGACATTCCCAAATGGTAGCAGTATTAGCTGGATTACTCTAGTCGTTTGTGAGTTAAAGAGGTTAAGTTTCAAGAGTTTTGGGTTACTTATTTGGAACAGGGTATAGTTAGAACACTGAAATTCTCCCAATGAACTGATCTGAACTGAAGGAAAGCCAGAGGGAAGGAGGGAGGGAGGATGGTAGGTAGGGAGGGAGGGAGGGAGGGAGGATGGTAGGTAGGGAGGGAGGGAGGTAGGTGGAGGTAGGTAGTTGGGTAGTTGGTTGGTAGGGAGGTAGGGAGGTAAGTAGGTAGATAGGTAGGGAGGGAGGGAGGAAAGTACGTACGGTAGGAAGGAAAGAAAATATAAAGGTAGAAAATAGACATATAGAGATATATGAATAGGTTAGTAGGGAAGTAGGTAGGTAGGTTGGTAGAGCGGGAGAGGGAGAAAGGAAGGAAGAAGGGAGGGAAAAGGAAAGGAGAGATGAAAGAAGGACAGCAGGAGGAAGGAGGAAGGAAGGAAAGGAGGAGGGAGGGAGAGAAGAAAGAAGGAAGGATGGAGGGAGGGAGGGAGAGAGGAAAGGAGGAGGAGGGAGGGAGAGAGGAAAGCAGAAGGAGGGATGGAGGGAGAGAGAAAGGAAAGGAGGAAGGAGGGAGAGAGGAAGGAAGGGAGGAAAGAAGGAGGTAGGTAACGAGGGAGGGAGATTGGGATGGAGGGAGGGAGAGAGGAAAGAAGGAGGAAGGTAGGGAGGGAGAGAGGAAAGGAGGAGGGATGAAGGGGTGGAGAGAGGAAAGAAGGAGGAGGGAGTGAGGGAGAGAGGAAAGAAGGAGGAGGGAGTGAGGGAGAGAGGAAAGAAGGAGGAGGGAGTGAGGGAGAGAGGAAAGGAGGAGGAAGCTAGGGAGGGAGAGAAGAACGAAGGAGGGGTGGAGAGAGGAACGGAGGAGGGAGGGAGGGAGAGATGAAAGAAGGAGGGAGGGAGGAGAGGAAAGGAGAAGGGATGGAGAGAGGAAAGAAGGAGGGAAGGAAGGGACGAAGAGAAAGAGTGACGAGGGTAAACAAAGGGGAGGAACAAAGAAACAAGCATTGAGAAGTAACGAATAACTCCGTAGCCAACCCTCAAATCCCAGGCCACTCCAAATCCCTCCCCATCCCTCATATCTGCTTCCACACTATGATATATATATATACATATATATATATATATATATATATATATATATATATATATATATATATTATACCTGTATTGTATATGTTTTTTTTGTTTTTTTTTATAGGTACGTTAGCGATCAACAGACTCATCCCTATCTTAATTTCTCAGCTATTACAAAGCTTTCCAGCCAAATATTGTGTTAACGAGAATGTATGTTGTGTTATTCCAGCTTTATTTAGACCATTTTATGCAGCTTAGGAGGACACCGTGGTACTTTAAATGGATAATCGAGATAGTTTGAAGAGATAACATCGTCTAATAATATCCAGATTATAATGAGGACAACTCGGTAATAAAGGGGTTACCGGTAACTGTGATAACCTGTGTATAATAGGATGCCGAGACAGTAGTTTCGTATTGTTTCATTGTTACGTATATAATTCCTTCGATACTCTCAAAATGCTCTGGGCGGCAGTTAACCCCTTCTGTACCGGCGTTTAAGAAGGGCCTGTGAGAGCAATAAGGGTTAAGGGGAGATGGTTCACTTTTTGGCCGATTTTTGCATGTATTCGTTAGTTTTCTAGTTTCCTCCCTAGACCTCCATCATATTTAAAAAAAAAAAAAAAAATCCATTAGATCCCCCTTCTAGATTAATTTGTACATTTTTCGGTAGAAAAATTTCCCGGCCGAAGGCCGGTTCTTCCAACATTACAGGCTCGCTATCGTTCGCCAGGGAAAAATCGACACCTAAATAGCACGAAAGGTCTGAATATTGAAGAAATTGGGCGAAAAGTCTTAAAATCGACTAACTAATGGGGCAAACATCTTAACATCTGAAAACTGATGGGGCTAAACATGAGGGAGAAAATGGTCCAGAAAACCGGCCCATTAAGTGAGATAGTCGAAGCTTGTTAATTGCGGGAGGCCCTTTTTAAACTCAAGAAAATCGTATAATAGTTGCCAGAATATAATGCAATAAACGTCGCCGGTACAGAAGGGGTTAAAGGAATTCAAATGGGGCCAAGTGACTGATCTGAAACCAATCGAATAATTTATAAGTAGTAATTTGTATTTTGTTTTTGTGTGTGCATTGTTTTTTTTTTTTTTTTTTTTTTTTTGTCCCTATGCTGGGTCTGTCTCGAGTCCCCCCCCCCCCCCCCCCGATTTATTTTTTACAAACCTTTGTTACCATCAGGGGTATTTAGACACCTTTAGTTACTTCAAGATCCGCAGTTGTATTTGATTTACCTGTGGGCAGAAAACTAATTTTGGAGAGGTAATTATAAGAGTGAGAGAACTCTATTTCTTATTGCTAATCTGGCGACCTCTGCGTCATATGAGCGTGAAAAGGTTAAGGGGCTAGTGCTTGGTTTTTGGTCTATATATTTATATATATATTTTGTTTTTGTTTTTTTGTTTTTTTTGTTTCCTCACTAGACCTCATCAAGCTTAGAAAAACACCCCCTAGACCCTCTTTCAAGATACATGTGTACATGTATCTGTAGAAAAATGGCCCGGCCAAAGGCCGGTTCCTTCTAAAATTAGAGGCTCGCTATCGCTCACCAGGAAAAAATCGACACCTAAGTGGTACGAAAGGTCTTAATATTAACAAAAAAATGAGGCGAATGGTCTCAAAATCGCCAGACTAACGGAACGAACGTTTTAAAACCTCACCACTAATATGCTAAACATGAGGGAGAAGGGGGTCCATACAAAGCGAGTAGTACCCCCTTAAGCTGTGGGGCCGGTTTTAGGCCAAACAGCCGATTTGGGATGAGTGTCCGATTTGCAGCATAGTTCAGTACAGGTTTGGGCTGCGAGGCTGTTATCAAACGCGATAGCATTTGGGTCACAAGCAGCCTCGAAAGGATCAATATATTTGTTATTATTTTTTTTTTTTTTTCCCTTTGTACTCCTTTGCACTTTTTTGGGCCGAGTGACATTTGGGGCATAACCAACCCATCCCCGAAACAAGCTCCAGAATTGAACGAATTGCCATTATGGAGGAGATTCATTCGTGTCCACCCCCTCGAGTATCAAGGGGTTTGGCAATATATTGAGACAGATGACTGTTTTCATCTATGGGGCCATTCTGGTCTACAAGGATGAATTGGGACAATCTGTTCAATTTGGATGTGTAGGCGTTTTGGGCCACTGCCAAATTACGAGATGCAAACAAAGCGGGGCCATTTTAGGCCGTTAACTAGTTTTGGTCAATATAAACATCAAGGCTGGGGCCACATTATGACCAGCACCCAATATGGACAATGGCTTAAGGGACCTACAGCCTGTTTTTTTTTTTTTTTTAAAGCTACCAATAAATTGACTTATCCCCATCTTAAGGGAGGATTTTAGTTTCCTCCCTAGGCCTCCATCAAGCTTAAAAAACACCCCCAAGACCCCTTCAAGATAAATTTGTACATTTTTCGGTAGAAAAATGTCCCGGCCCAAGGCCGGTTCCTCTTAAACTACAGGCTCGCTATCGCTTGTCAGGAAAGAATCGACACCTAAATGACACGAAAAGTCTTAAAATCGACAAACCAATGGGAGCGAACGTCTTAAAATGTCAAAACTAATGGGGAAAAACATGAGGGAGAAGGGGGTTCAGAAAAATTATATCCCCCCCCCCCCTCAAATGAATAAAAGCGCCTATAGTGGTTTGTATGACCATTTTGGCCCACAAGGACGATGAAGTCGTTGGGCCAATTTGGACAATTGCCGAAATGGTCTGTGTGACGTAATAATTATAACGTTGCATCCCTTGCATTATTCTACAGATATTTTCACAGCAATTGTTCCGAGGAACTTGCTTCAATTGTGCCGCCTCTCCACATCTTTCCCCGTAGAACTAGGGCAGCTGAGAGTGCCCATGAATTTACACTTTCTCCTCCACAATGCAGAATTTCTGCTTATCAGAATTAATTTATCCCCAGAGCTACTACTCTTTGGAATTCACTTCCCTCGAATTGCTTTCCACAAACTTACAATCTACAAATGTTTAAATCCAGGCATGTGATAAAGAGTCGCTGGAACTCCTGTTTCATTTGCTTGGACTCTTACTGATTTTCTTTGTGCCTCATTTACACTGAGAGCAATCCAGCTAGCTCTCACAAACACCTCCTCCTCCTATCCACTTCACTACACTAAACATGCACACCACACTTCATTCCTCCACACCAAAATTTAAAAAACCACAAAATGATGAATTGTAACCCAGCCTCGGAGTCCCCAGGGGGGGGGGACCATAAATGCCCCCTCACCCGACCGACCATCCCCTGACGACCCCACACAATTACCTGGACCTCGGCCTGTTACTCTTTCTATTAATTTCTGCAACATTCGCGGACTTTCCTCTAACTTTCACTCTGTTGAGCACCATCTCTCCTCCTACAAACCTGATCTTCTCTTCCTCACCGAAACTCAGGTGTCTGTAGCAACATCCAGCAACCCCTTCTCTGTATCCTCCTACTTTCTCTATCCTAGTTTCAAAGCCAAAGGCGGATGTTGTGCATATGTGCACAACAAACTCACTTGCTCTCGTGTTCCCGATTTCGACTCCTCTGAATTCTCAACTTTATGGCTCAAACTTTCCTGTCATTCTCTTACTAAATATTTCTGTGCTGTCTATCTTTCCCCTAACTCTACCAACTTTCCCAAATTCTTTGACTATCTAAACTCTACAGTGGAACACATTCTATCCATTTCTCCTTTCTCAGAAATCTCCATCTTAGGAGATTTCAACATTCACCACCGCCATTGGCTCTCCTCTCACACTACTGATCCACCTGGTGAACAAGCCTACGTCTTTTCTATCCTAAATGACCTAGAGCAGTTAGTTCAGCAACCCACCCGTATCCCGGATCGCATCGGAGATCGGCCCAACATTCTTGACCTGTTTCTAACTTCTAACCCTTCTTCTTATACTGTCGATCTTTTCTCTCCTTTGGGCTCCTCCGACCATAAACTTATCTCTGTCACCTGTCCTATCTCTCCAGTACAGCCACCCGATCCTCCTAGCCGGCGGCGCTTGTGGCACTTTGGCGCTGCCGACTGGGAGGCTCTTCGGCAGTACTTCTTTGATTTTCTATGGAATTATTTCTGCTTCCATGGCTGAGGACCCTCGGAGAGTGCTGAACGCATTACCGAGGTAATCCTATCGGGCATGGAAGCATACACATACATTCCATTCTCTTTCTCTCAGACTAATGCTAAAAAATCTTGGTTTACTCACGCCTGTTCTACTGCTGTCCGCAATAAGGAGGAAGCATTCAAACGGTACCGACGCCTTAAAACTCAAGACTCTCATTCTTCATATGTTTCTGCCCGGAATCAAGCCAAATCTGTTCTTCGACTTGCCAAACACTCTTTCATCAATAATAAATGCACTGAACTATCCAACTCTAGCTCTTCCCAAGCTTTCTGGCATCTAGCCAAAAACCTCTCCAACAATTTCTCTTCCTCGTCTTTCCCTCCCCTTTCCCACTCTGATGGCACAACCATCACTTCTTCCTCTGACAAAGCTAAACTCTTCGCTCAAACTTTTGCTAGAAACTCCACCTTGGATGATTCCGGTGCTATTCCTCCCTCTCCGCCCTCCTCTGTCTTACTTATGCCTAATATCCTAATCTCTTCTAAAGATGTACTTTCTACCCTCTCTGGGCTTAACACTAATAAGGCGTACGGTCCGGACGGTGTTCCTCCTGTTGTTCTCAAAAACTGTGCTTCCGTGCTGACTCCCTGCCTAGGCAAACTCTTTCGTCTCTGTCTATCCTCTAACGTCTTCCCTTCATGCTGGAAGTTTGCTCACATTCAACCTGTCCCAAAGAAGGGTGACCGCTCTCAACCCTCCAACTATCGTCCAATTGCTCTTATCTCTTGTCTTTCTAAAGTTTTTGAAACTATTCTTGCTTCCAAATTTCTTAAGCATTTCTCTTCTCATAATCTGCTCTCAGATCGCCAGTATGGCTTCCTTAAGGGTCGCTCTACTGGTGATCTTCTTTCATATCTTACTAACTCTTGGTCATCCTCCTTTCGGGACTTCGGTGAGACTTTTTCTATTGCACTAGACATATCGAAAGCCTTCGATAGAGTCTGGCATAAATCTTTAATTTCTAAACTACCCTCCTTCGGTTTCTATCCCTCCATCTGTGCCTTTGTCTCTAATTTCCTTTCCGGCCGTTCCATAGCCGCGGTTGTGGACGGCCATTGTTCACTACCTCACCCTATAAACTCCGGTGTTCCTCAGGGCTCTGTCCTATCTCCTATTCTCTTTCTAATTTTTATAAATGATCTCCTTAACTGTACCTTAATTCCCATCCATTCATATGCAGACGACTCAATCTTACACTACTCCATTAGTTTTTCAGAACGCCCCAGCCAGCAATCCCTCAACGACAAACGTAATGAAGCCATAGAACTCTTAAATTCTGATCTAAATACTATTTCCAATTGGGGCAGAGAAAACCTTGTTAACTTTAATGCTTCCAAAACCCAATTTCTCCATCTATCTACCCGTCAGGATCTCCCAGCGGACTATCCCTTATTCTTCAACAATTCAAAAATCAACCCTTCATCTTCTCTCAATATTCTTGGTGTCTCTTTTTCTTCTGCTCTCATTTGGAAGGACCATATTACCAGTCTTGCTAAGGCAGCCTCCCAGAAGCTGGGTGTGCTCAACCGCCTTCGGGGATTCTTTTCCCCTGCACAGCTTCTTGCTCTGTACAGGGGCATAGTGCGCCCTTGTATTGAGTATTGTTCACATGTGTGGGGAGGTTCCTCTCACACCGCTCTCCTAGACAAAGTTGAAAGGAAGGCCTTCCGTATCATTAACTCCCGTCCACTCACCAACTCTCTGCAATCTCTCTCTCTCCGCCGCAATGTTGCATCTCTCTCGCTATTCTATCGCTACTATAATAATCAGTGTTCCTCAGAGCTATCCCAGTGCATACCACCTCCTTTACGTAGGGCACGTGGTACCCGTCTTGCAACTCAATCCCACCCCTACTCTGTGCAACTCTCCAACCCAAGAGTGAAACGTTACTCTCAAACTTTCTTCTACTCAACAGCTGAGCTCTGGAACTCTCTCCCAGAATCAGTCTTTCCCTCTTCCTATGACTTAAATTGCTTCAAACTCCGTGTGTCCAGGCATTTTGGCTCGAACGTCCCTTGATTTTGGCCCTGTCACTCTTTCAACTATGGGGGAGGCACTCGCTATAGGCAGTTATGCCTAGGTTGTTACAAACATTTTATGAATGGAGGATGCCTTTAGGCACATGGACCTTTTTGTTTTATCTGTGTTTTTCCTTCCTCCGTTCATTGTCTCTTATATATAAAAAAAAAAAAAAAAAAAAAAAAAAAAGTCCACCAGTAGACTACCTACCCCCCTCCCTCTCTCTCTCTCTCTCTTCACTTCTCTCTATATATCTATCTCCTCATCTATCTCTCTCTCTCTCTCTCTCTCTCTCTCTCTCTCTCTCTCTCCCCCCAGGACAACTTTCAGTAAGTGAGAAACAATGTCCGTCCCAGTACCAGTACCAGGAAGGTCATCCCGACAACATGCCAAAACCGCTTCAAAATTCTGGCTATTGACGAGGAAGAGGAAACGGAAGAAGTTCGGCTTGTGGGCGACTCCATGGTCCGTGGCCAACTAACCGAGTTCTGCGCCAGGGCACCCAGGACCAGAAAGCGATTCTGTATCCCAGGTGGCGGCGTGGACGACATTGTTGCGGCTCTGGAAGAGGTTTCCAGGCTCGCCCCCGCAAGCACTACGTACGTCATCCACAGTTGGATCTAACGATGTCCAACGGACGCGGTCAGAGAACTACTTTGCAAGTACCGGCGGCTGATCAGGTCTTCAAGGAAAATCTAATAGAATCTTAATTTCAGGAATTGTTCCCCGGATTGATGTAGAAAACCGATTCTACAACATAGCTACCAGTACAAATCGCCGACTAGCCAAACTCTGCAGGGAGGAGAACATCGGCTTTGTCGACACGTGGGATAATTTTTACTATGATAAATCTTTGTTTTCAGGAGATGGTGTACATCTCAAATGAAGTAGGAGCTGCACGTCTTGGTCGTCTGCTGAACGATGCAGTCAAGGATTTCCGTTCAAAAACGGGTCAACCAGACCCAAGACAGGGTAGTGTAAGTCAAATACGAACTGAAAATTCAGACAATGCACAATCAGTAACATCCAACTCTAATACTCTTAAGGTGTTTTATGTAAATGCTCGTAGCATACGCAATACATTTTCAGATCTAGAGGAAATCGTGTTTACAGAACATTATGATATAATCGGCATTACAGAATCTTGGTTAAATACGGAAGACAGAGACTTTTTAGCCGAATATACGCTTCCTGGTTATACAATGTTTGAGAAAAGTCGGATCAATAGAAATGGAGGAGGAGTTCTGTTTTTATAAAGGAAAGTCTTAATCCCGTCTTAATGTCAAAACCTCAAATTGCGAATATAGACATATCTTACGTACTATTAAATAATAAACGAGGAACTAAAATAACACTAGCTTTATTATACAGACCCCCATCTCAATCAGTGCAAACTGACAGTGAAATTTATGAACAAATTGCAGAAATAACTAACATACAAGATACCGTAATTCTTGGCGATTTCAACTTACCCGTGACTAAATGGGGCGATATTCTTACTTCACACTCTGGACACGACCTCTATGCTAACTTGCAAGAGAGTTCACTTTTTCAAATTTGTACAATCTCCGACCCGTGGTAATAATGTGCTTGACCTTGTACTCGCACAAAAGAAGAATTAATAGAGAATTTAATGTTGGTGATGAATTCAGTAACAGCGACCATCGTACGATAACTTTCACTTTAACTTTACTAGTAACAAATCACATAGCAGCATTGAGAAAGTCCCTAATTTCAAGAAAGCAAATTTTCATAAACTTAAATCAAAACTTAAAGAAACTGACTGGAGCTTTCTGACAAACAATAACGACATAAATACATCTTGGGAGTGTTTCACAACCACTTACCTTAAGGCAGTGCAAGACTGCATACCATCGAAAATACGGCGTCCAGGCCAAAATGATAAGCCCAAATGGTGGAATAAAGATATTTCAGACTGTCTGCTTGCTAACAAATTTGCTAATGATAGATTAAAATCCTCACAAAATGACGAAGAACGGGTGAAATTTGTAGAGCTACGACGCAAAGCCAAACAGTTAATTAAGCAAAGTAAAAAGACCCTGGAGTTACATGTTGCGAATCAAAGTAAAACAAACCCGAAAGAATTCTATAGTTATATCAGAAAGAAAAAAGTAGTTACTTCAACTGTTGGACCGTTAGTCGATGAAAATGGAGAATACACCAAAGACGAAGTACAAATGAGTAATGCCCTCAATACCTTCTTTGCATCAGTTTTTACAACCGAAGACCTCAGTGATATCCCTACACCATCGCCGATTCAGATTGATAATTCAGATGTTCTAAGCAATATCACCGTTACAGAGAGAGAAGTATTGAATTGTTTAGATAAACTCAAGGTAAATAAAACGCCTGGACCTGATACAATCTCACCTAGAGTTCTAAAGGAAGCTAAGGATGAGCTCTCCAAACCACTGACATTGCTATTCAATGAATCCTTGCAGTCTGGGACTATGCCTGATCAGTGGAAGCTAGCCAACGTAACACCGATATTCAAAAAAGGCAGCAAATCCCTACCCAGTAACTATCGTCCAATTAGCTTAACATCAATTGTATGTAAAATGCTAGAAACGGTCATAAGAGACAGACTCGTAAATCACTTAGAGGCAAATAACTTACTTAAAGATACTCAACACGGCTTTCGTAAAAAACGTTCCTGTTTAACAAACCTCTTAGACTTCTTCCACGATATCTTCAACCTCTACGATGAGAGTAAAGCTGTAGATATTATATACCTTGATTTTCAAAAGGCCTTTGACAAAGTTCCCCACAAACGATTACTTCTAAAACTAAAAGCGCATGAAATACAAGACGGTGTGTTGAAATGGATAGAAAATTGGCTCAGCGACAGAAAGCAAAGAGTAGTCATAAACGGTAAGGCATCTAAATGGACCAATGTAAGTAGTGGGGTACCCCAGTGATCGGTACTAGGACCAATTCTCTTTCTAATTTACATCAACGACATAGATGAGGGTCTCACCTGTACAGTCTCGAAATTTGCTGACGATACAAAAATTGCAAATAGCGTACTCTCAAAAGAACAAGTTGACGATATGCAACACAATCTAGATAAATTGTCATGTTGGGCCCAAATTTGGCAAATGAGTTTCAATGCGGATAAATGTAAAGTACTACATATCGGATACCTAAATGAGAAAGCAAACTATTCGATGAATGGCACTCAGCTTAAGAATGTAAACAAAGAAACCGATCTGGGAGTAACAATATCGAGTAACCTAAAACCGAGTCAACAATGTTCAGAAGTTGTTAAGAAGGCAAACAAAATAATTGGCTTTATAGGCAGGTCATTTGAGCATAAATCCAAAGATGTTATCCTAACCCTTTACAATTCCTTAGTCCGCCCTCTTCTGGAATACTGCGTTCAATCCTGGTGCCTTATTACCAAAAAGATATAAACAAGCTAGAACGAGTTCAACGTAGAGTTACCAAAATGATACCTAGCCTAAAGAACAAACCATACGAAGAGCGTCTTAGAGAATTAAATCTATTTCCTTTAACCCAGCGCAGATTAAGAGGCGACTTAATTCAAGTGTTCAAAATCATCAAAGGCATCGACAATATGAACTGTAGTAAGTACTTCACTATCGACCAATCTAATTACACGCGGGGAAACGGTTGCAAAATTATTGGTAAATCTTTTAACTCACACGAATCTAAGAATTTCTTCTTCAATCGAGTTGTCAACTTGTGGAATGGGCTTCCCCGAGACGTTATAGACTGCAGCACCGTTGATTCATTTAAACTTCGCCTAGACAAATATCTCGCATCAAACCCGCGACTGACTGCGTTTGTAAATGAATAACTTTATTTTATCCCCCCTCAGTTACTAACCCATCTGTCCCCTACTAACTTCCTAATCCTGCCACGGACATTAGTTCCAGGGCAGTAGTTCCCTTTCCAATATTCCCTTACCCACTCTGAACCACTGTTTGGACACTTGATCCTCAGTGTTTTGGAGGACAAGCAGCCTAGAAGGGTCACTAGACCTGTTGTTGCTTGATTTCCATCCTTTGTACTACTCTCTCTCTCTCTCTCTCTCTCTCTCTCTCTCTCTCTCTCTCTCTCTCTCTCTCTCTCTCTCAGATAGTCTTGTTGTATCCTGCTTAAGGGGATGGTTTTGTGTTTTTCCCTAAGCCCCCTTCTCCATCATCTTTAGATCCATTCGTTTGGAGATTTTAAGAAGTTCGCCCCAATAGTTCGGCGATTTAAAGACTTTTCACCTCATATTTATGCCAATATTAAGACCTTTAGTGCCATTTAGGTGCCGATTGTTTCCTGGCCAGCGATAGCGAGCCTGTAATTTAGGAGAAACCGGCCTCTGGCCGGAACAGTTTTATGTAAAAAAAAATTTTTTTTTTACAAATTTACCTAGAAGGCGTGTCTTGGAGGTGTTTTTTTAAAACTTGCTAGAGGTCTAGGGAGCAAAACAAATAAAAATAATAATAATATACAATACAAAAAATAATATAAAAAGCAACCCCCCCCCCCCCCCCCCCGTTCATAAGAACTTTTCCAGTCCAAGAAAAGAATGAACGCCAACCATGAATGTACACATTATAGAACCTTCCATCCATTGACGATTTGGAGACAGAAAAAAAGAAAAAGTAAATAAAAAAAAAAAGGGGGGGAAGGAGGAAGAGAGGGAGTTGATAGGTAGGTAAGGGGGAGAGAGAGAGAGAGAGAGAGAGAGAAAGAGAGAGAGAGAGAGAGAAAGAGAGAGAGAGAGAGAGAAAGAGAGAGAGAGAGAGAGAGAGAGAGAGAGAGAGAGAGAGAGAGAACGAGAGAGAGAACGCGAGAGCGAGAGAGAACGCGAGAGCGAGCGAGAGAGAGAGAGAACGAGAGCGAGAGAGAACGCGAGAGCGAGAGAGAGAACGAGAGCGAGAGAGAGAACGAGAACGAGAGCGAGAGAGAGCACGAGAGCGTTACGTAGATAAGGGAGTGAGAGAGACCCCACAAAAAAAAATCCTTCCCCCCCTCCTCCTATGATTATTAACGTCAATATTAGGCTTTCTCAAACTTCCACTCCAGACTCTTCAGAAGGGGAGAGAGGGAAAAATGGTTGAGCAAAGTGAGAGATTGGGAACACTGATTCTCTCTCTCTCTCTCTCTCTCTCTCTCTCTCTCACACATACACACACACACACACACACACACACACACACGAACAGTAAGCTTATATTTTAGCTCTCTGCAATAGATTTTCCTTGTAAATACTTCTTTATTTTAACAGTGTAACCCTTCTGTACCAGCGACGTCTTTCTTATTGGATTAGAGCTGCATTTAGACGATTTTATGAAGCTTAGGAAAAATATAGGGTAGCTCAAAATATTAATTGAGATAGTCTGTAGCCTGTTTATTCATAGATGTCCTTCCTAAGATGAATAAAATCGTCTGAAAGATGCCATAATACAATGTTAAAAACGTCACCGGTACCGAATGGGTTAACCCCTTGAGGACTACGACGCGTTTCGACAGTTTATTCTGGATATTATTAGACGATTTTATACAGCTTAGGGAGGATCTGTGGGAGTTATACGGGTACCTATACACAGAGAGTAATCCAGACTAGCTCTCACAAACACCTCCTCCTCCTATTAATTTCACTACACTAAATAAGCACACCGCACTTCTTTCCAATACACCAAAAATCAAATGTTTGAAGATGCCCACTAACCGAACTAAATTAGGCTCTGTCACTTTCAACTTTGGGGGAGACACTTGTTTAAAGGCCGCTTTGCCTTTTGTCTCCCCCTTACACAAATATATAAAAAGAGTATCTCAATTAACCCTCCGAGTTGCTTATACCGTTCCTTATCTGTATACAATGGTAGAAATATTAGTTGATTGCGCTAGTCGTTTTTGAGTTATAGAGGTTAGTGGTTAGATTTTTTGGCCTACCTATAATGAATGGAGTACAGTACGTGCCTCATTCTAGACAGCTTGCTAACTTGCCATCATTGCAGAACACATCTATAATAGCAATTCCCAATATATATAATAACCCTAATGTTTCTTTTGTAAATTATTGCGCAAACGATTATTACACGCTGATTAGCACTTCGTTGTGGTTATGTATTCTATATTGTATACTTAAGTTATACAGTGTTGCCTAGGGCGATGGCTACAGCAGTATATACAGGTACAGTTACATATATATACATACATACATACACAAACTTAAAGACAGAGTGCTCACACGAAGTGCGGTTGTCTCATGTCCTGATGGCGGCGTTCCAGGCAACCCTGTACAGAGATGCCTCACTTGTCAGGTTCTTTGATTCATGATCAGACCACATGGTCTGATCCCACGTCTTTCTAGGTCTGCCCCTTGGTGCAGCTACCTCGAGGTTCATTGACTTGCATCTTGTCACCCAACTTAGTTCATCCATCCTCTCCACATATCCAAACCATCCAAGCCTGCTAGTACACATTTGATCACTGATACTCTTGATACCTAACCTCCTTAGCTCTTCACTAGCTATCCTATCTTGCAGCTTGGCACCACACATCCATCTCAACATTCCCATCTCGTTCCGTTCCATTTTGTTGATACAATAATTTGTATGCCCTCATGTGTTTATGTATGGAAGGGAAATTATTATGATTGAATGAAAAGTTAATTATCTTATACAATACGTAAATAACATGACCAATGAACGATCTTAGAGCAAATTATTATCGTAAGTCAATCACACATAGTTATCTTCCATATACTGTATGCTGTATGTATATATATATATATATATATATATATATATATATATATATATATATATATATATACCGGTATATATATATATATTATGTATATATACTGTAATACTGTATATATATATATATATATATATATATATATAATCATGGCGTGGATAAAAACTAATGTGGCCAACTGTACCGGTACTTTATATTATATCTAGAGAACTGTCCCTGGATTGTACCGCGGGAATATGAGATACTTTTGAGGAGGAGGGGGGGGGGGGGGGTCTTGTTAGTCTTTGTAACTAACTCTAACTCTAACTTTCTAACTCTCTCTCTCTCTCTCTCGGGAGCTAGGAAGAATGGAATACAGATAAACAATAAATATAGCTAGATAGATAAAGAATCTCTCCCTCCCATCCCCCTCACTCTCACCTTGGACGACGGCAAACATAATGTGTGGGGAGAAAACTTTGGATAGTGCCCTGTGGGGGTAGAGTTACACAGAGTTACACAGGTACTCAGACCACACAGACATTGCGGTCCCTAATAAGTGGTCCGGCCTTAATACTACAAGACGGACAGTTTACAGCAGACAAATAGGATAGCGAAGTAGAAGGCTCTCTCCCCACCCTCCGCTCCCTCCGGCTAAAAAGCCATACCGGAAAATAGGATGAGGTGTAACCTTATGAGTCAGGAAATGCCCCGAAAGTTTTTATAGAGTAGGCCTATAGAAAGAAATGAGTTTGAAATTGAAATTACACATCCCTACTGATTATTTCATATGAGAGAGAGAGAGAGAGAGAAGAGAGAGAGAGAGAGAGAGAGAGAGAGAGAGAGAGGAAAGCGAGCGAGAGAGAGAGAGAGAGAGAGAGAGAGAGAGAGAGAGAGAGAGAGAGAGAGAGAGAGAGGAAAGAGAGAGAGAGAGAGGAAAGAGAGAGAGAGAGGAAAGAGAGAGAGAGGAAAGAGAGAGAGAGAGAGAGAGAGAGAGAGAGAGAGAGAGAGGAAGAGAGAGAGAGAGAGAGGAAAAAGAGAGCGAGAGAGAGAGAGAGAGGAAAAGAGAGAGAGAGAGAGAGAGAGAGAGAGAGAGAGAGAGAGAGGAACGAAATATAGATTGAATAAGAAAAAACAAAGTGAATAAGAACAAAATAAAAGAGAAGTAGAGAAAGATCAAAGTAATGATAAGATATAGACGGAGAAAATATATACTGTATATATATATACCAAATACCAAAACACCGTATTAACTCCTTGAGGATTATGGCGCATTTTGACAGTTTATTCGGGCTACCATTAGACGATTATATACAGCTTAGGAAGGATCTCTAGGCATCATGAGGGTAAATGGCATCTCAATTAACCCTATGACTATCAGGTGCCCTTCCTTATCTGAATAAAATCTTCTAATAATAGCCATAGTATAATGTCAAAACCCATCATATAACTCAAGGAGTTAAGTAATTCAAAACATATATATATATATATATATATATATATATATATATATATATATATATATATATATATATCGGGCTCAGATACACGATACTAGAGGGTTATGGACCATAAATCCTCACCACCAACGTTACAACCTTTAAAATATAAAACAAAAAATATCCCTTCCTAACGCAGAGCGGCCTAAATCAGAATTATGTCATGATGTGTAGACTCATGTTTCAAATTGGCCCACAAACAAGATTATTTTTTATCTACTACTATATTCCTCAGTAAAATAAATATCAGGTGAAGAATTAATAGAGTTCAGTTCAACCTCAAACTGCTTCCAAAGTGTATCTGTTGGCAATCAATACAAGAATGACTACCTGGCAACCACAATCACCACACCGCCTTCACCGGAACACCTTAAGTATCGGCGATGCAGCTGCCCTCCACACGTTATATCGGCGATGCAGCTGCCCTCCACACGTTATATCGGCGATGCAGCTGCCCTCCACACGATATATCGGCGATGCAGCTGCCCTCCACACGTTATATCGGCGATGCAGCTGCCCTCCACACGTTATATCGGCGATGCAGCTGCCCTCCACACGTTATATCGGCGATGCAGCTGCCCTCCACACGTTATATCGGCGATGCAGCTGCCCTCCACACGTTATATATGTACACCTCCCCGAACACCTTCAACCAATGCAATATGCAGGACTAAAACATCATTGGCAACATACCCGATACATACGACAAAAGTCCATGCCATTTTAGCTTCGTCCCCGTCTTCGTGGAGCAATGCATAAGTGTGTTGATTTTCGGTGTGAGCGTCCTGGGTTCGAATCCCCGGACTGCCACATGTGTTTGTTTATTTCATTAATCGAGTTTATGAGTAAAGTTGGTTAGTCGAGAGAACATAATAATTGCTGAAGGTAGAGCACCCCGTGCTCGCCACTGAGCCTACATCGCCAGCCACAGAGCTTAGCAATCGCATACGTCGGAAGGCAAGGGAAGTCCGGGATGAATGGAGAAAGGGAACTAAGGTGGTGATTGGTTGGGAAAGGAACCAGGAAGACAAATCCCAGGGCATTGGCTCCCAAGCACCCACAAACAAGAAGCCAAGGATCTCCCTGCCTCGCCACGATCACCCACGAGCCAGAGCCAGAAATTCTGGATGGTTCGAGATACAACTGTCATCACCATCCCTGATAGCTATGAAGAGCTGCAAGAATTTAGAGCTAGATACCCCATTACCAGACAATTACTTCCTACATCTGGAAGGAGTGGAAGACCAACCTCATTAAAAGAGTGAAGCGAGGACTACAAGGTATATAACCAGCGAGATAGAAACTTACCATAGGACGTGCAGGAATTCTGTCTGTGCAACACGGGGTGCAGAAGTCAACAAGAGCAGGTCAAACGCTCATCTTGAGAGGGCACAGTCCGAGGCAAACACACGTCTCCTGGAGAACGACGAGACCCCTCTACTGTACAACTGTGCAAAGCAGACGTTGGCCTAAGGTGTGGCCGGCCCACGAGTTATAATACAAGTTCTACGAGACACCATTCAGAAGGAACAATGAAGCCTTGGACCGTGCAAGAGGATTATGCAGCTGTCTACCAAAACTACATCAGACTTCAAAACATATAAGTACTAAAGCATAGAATCTAATTACAAATACCCCTCTTGTGTCCCATTTGCAAATCGTGAAGCTCTCCCCTTGCGACTGTATTACAGTAATTGTTACATAGCTCCCGGAGTTATATATCCCAACCCCATTCCCCCTTTGTTCATGATCTAAAATAGTAATCGTGCAACCTTGATTGAGTTCATCACCTTATTGCATCTGAGTTCTGCAAGTCATAAAATTGTGATTTGAATGTCGGCAGTAATACGCACTTCCCACTTGCCTTTTAGTCGCCTTGTGTAATATTCCTGTGTCACCCAACCCCCGTGACGTTACAGGTGTCTTGCCAGATCGTGCACACCTGATGCTACAATCCTTACCGAGATATTTATTGCTAATTACTAATAACCCTTTTGACCAGGCAGCAATTCTAGGGTTGCATAAGAACATAAGCACTCTGAAATCTGCAAAAGGATGACTGGCCCAAATTAGACAGATCCCATTCACACCCAACCCATATCATTCATATTTGCAATTGATTATGGATATTTTTTGTCATTCTGCATTGGATTGTCAGAGTCAATATCCATTCCATAAGAAGGACACTAAAACTGAAGTGTAGTCAAAATGAGGTATCACCAATGCTAAGTAGCTTTAAGATAACGTTAGCAGTTATATTACTTAAACTTCTAGATTGAATCCCAGAACCCTGTTTGCCCTGTTTCAAATGTTTATACACTGTTCTCTAGGTTTAAGATAATTGCTAACGAGGGGTCTAGGATAACTGGCTGCAGGCCGCCTGACCGCAGACCAACTCGCTGCGGCAAACTGGCCACAGACATCCTAACCTAACCTGCTGCAGCCAATTTGCAGCGGCGAGTCGGTCTACGTCCAGTTGTCCAATTCCCGCTAACGAGAGCACCCAGATCCTTTTCACATTCCGGACTACCTAATTCTATATTTGCTAATTTATAATTGGCATCTATATTCAACTTTCCTATCTTTAATTCCTTGCATTTATCAATATTGAAACTCCTCTGCCAATTAAATGACCGTTCGTGTGAAGTATCTACAGTAGATCTCTTTGGAGACATTCAATGTTTTTCTTCCCATTCATAAAAATAACAAACAGGGGGACCCAACACAGAACCCTGAGGAGCACCACTTTTTACTGAACCCCAAACTTACTTAATACCATTTATGATGACTCTTTGTTTCTTACTAATCAGCCATGAACTAAACTACTTTTATAATGACAATGAACTATATCATATGACTTGTCATTATCTACAGCTACTGAGTTTGGTAGTGCTAAGGGCCAAACAAAGAAGCGTGTATGCGGCACCCCAAGAACCGTGCACTTGGCATATCCTATAAAGTATAATCCTTAATGAGTTGATCATTATCCGGAACAGGTGTGTATGAATATAAATTATCGAGAAAGGGATAGGAAGTGCCCGCGATTGTTGTGTTGTTCTGCTGTGATTGTTTGATTTATGAAATCTGTAGGGAACAATTACGAATCTTATTGTTGCATAATCTGCGATCGATCGAGTTAACCAGAGTTTCCACGTGTAGCTGCTCTACTGATTGTGTTATAACAGTTCTAAAAACCCAGTTAGGTCTAAGTCAATTAACCAAGCACTCCAGAATGTAGACAATATAATAAGTATATCGAGGATACTCCGCCGTGTACCTAACCTAGTCCCTGTGGATATCTACTTCTATGAAATATTATCTCAACTTGAGTTGTCTTATAACATGGAGTAACCCATCTCACTTATTTTTCACTATTTAATACAACATTGAAGCGTTGTGTGAATTGGAAAGAAGAGCTACCTTAGGTGTCAGTGTGTACATATGTTATAGACCGTGATCTTCAGGCCCTATTTGACTACCTTAGGTGTCAGTGTGTACATATGTTATAGACCGTGATCTTCAGGCCCTATTTGACTACCTTAGGTGTCGGTGTGTACATATGTTATAGACCGTGATCTTCAGGCCCTATTTGACTACCTTAGGTGTCAGTGTGTACATATGTTATAGACCGTGATCTTCAGGCCCTATTTGACTACGGTGTGGACTAATGTAGTAGGTACCGCCATTAGGCACTTGACTATTGTTATAAATAAGTTAAAATAACGATATCTTTATATACAATGATCCATATATATTGTATGTGTGTTCCTGCATGTAACTGTCTATGTATTACTGTCCATGTTGATTTATGTATTTATGTGTTTGTCCTTGATCGTGGTATAAGAAGTAGAACTCTGAATATTCCACGTCGAGTAGTATCTGAATTACTCCGACCAAGTGCCTTTACTTTTCGTTGAGATATAGATAAACCCAGGCAACTCCTTCCTATAATTTGACATTGTTTAGCGCGACCTGGCTTCTGTGCACCTTCCCTCCGCATTGTGCTAATCGCCTTATAGGCCAAGAGCATTAGGTCACATAGGCTTAAACCTGGACATTTCAGGTAACAAGCTGATTTTTTCAGGATAGATCCAGGAATATGTCTACAATAACATACTAAAAGTTCTCACAAATCTTCCTTGAGCGTTTTCCACAATCCAAGATGGCGTTCAAATAGCCGTCATTTCCTGAATTTCTTATAACTGCACAACTAGTTAACTGAAATACAAAATTTTAATGTCTAAATATACGTTTTGAGGCATAAGGAACACAATAAAATGATTATTAAGAGATTTTGAAACACACAAGTAGCAATGAAACCACTTGAGCCCTTCCCGAAATCCAAAATGGGCGCCATTTCCAATTTTTCCTCACATCTCTGTAATAGATACTTTTTTAATATAATCAGGTGTCTAGACTTGACTAGCGCCATTAATGAATTGACATGTAATATTTCATCCAACTTGCAGAGCTATTATGGGAGACAGTGTATGCCAAAGGGTCTATCATACATATGCAATCTGGTCATGCATTTTCCCGTTCTCTCCGTGCTCACATTCTTACTGCAGCTGCCCTCATTGGTGTATTAATGGGAACACCTGGCACCTTAGACAGCATAGATAAGGACCACTTAGTGAGTCTTTATGGTGCACTTCTCAACCAGGACAAGAAGGCGACTGATGTAGCCCAAGAGGATTGTGTCAAACATTTAAGTCAGATAATTTCACAACTCCTTGACCAGGCAGCAGGACAAAGTAGGACAGGGAAACTTTGGGTGCAGTATATCCGACAAGTGGCTCTTCTGCAACATTTCATTCGAGCTGAAAGGACAGGGGACTGGAAGCTCCATCTCACCTGTGTGAGGGAAATGATACCACATTTTCATGCTGCAGGACATCTATCCTATGCCAAATCTGCCAGGTTGTATTTGCAACAGATGGAAGCCCTAGAGCAAACCATGCCAGGAAATGAGTATACACTCTTCACAGAAAAGGGATACTTCACCATCTGCCGTACTGAGTCTTCACCATCTGCCGTACTGAGTCATTCTGGGCTGGAAACTTCTCTGATCAGACCATTGAACAGTTCCTCATGCGGCAGCTGAAAACACCTGGAGGAATGACACATGGACGTGGAATCACAGACAGTACATTGGCAAAGTGGGTTCATGCACTTCCTCACTGTGTTCCTATCTGTGATGAACTGGAACAGTTCACTGGAGTACACACTGGTACATCTGAGCAACATAAAGACATACGGCAAAGTACCAGGTCAAGAGACAATAAAGATAGATGCATCTTTGTTGGATGGCTGCAGGCACATCCACCATTTGCTGGATATGAAACTGATCGAATGGTCTCCCTGTCAACTGGCATCGTCGCTGAATCATCTGTCAATTGTGATAAAGCTGTAGAACTCGGTCTAGCAGCGGCATCCGAAATGAATGGTATGAAGTTCACAGATATCAAGCTACATCGTAATGACAAGGTGAAGACCATTGGTGCCAAGAGTAAGACAGTGAAAATCAGGGGAGAATACACAGAGGTTAACCCAACGCTACTGTTCAATAGAATCACATGTGTCCTGAATAACAGTGCTGAGATGGAATCGTTCTTTGCTTATGAACTTGCTCCGCAGCCACCTTCCCTGTTCAAAGGCGGAGTGATGCGGAAACCAACAAAGAGTTCTCTGGGTCTCCTGCTTAAGTCTTTCACCAAGCAATCCAACCTGCAAGAAAATAGTCTCTTTGTTTTAGATGGTGGTCACCTACTGCAATCAGTTGTTTGGCCACAACCGTCAACCTATGCTAATGTTGCTCAGTCATATATTTCATACATCCAGAAACATTTTGGAGCTCATTCGACGGTGGTGTTCGATGGATATGAAAACACAACTTCGACAAAGGTAGCTGAGCAGAGGCGAAGAGCCCAGAAGTGTACCTCTAGTGACATCATATTTGAAGATGATATGCCAACCACCACAACCCAAGCAGCTTTCTTAGCCAACAGCAGCAATAAGATGAGACTTATACAAACTCTACATGACAAAATGCTCATGGCTGGTATACGTGTCAAGCAGGCAGAAGCAGACGCCGACACCCTGATTGTCTCCACAGCACTAGCAGTAGCAGTGTCAGAAAAGGTGCCAGTTGTTGTCGTTGGTACAGACACAGACTTACTGGTCATCCGACGATGAAGATGATGACTGATGCAAATGAGAAGTATACCAAGTTTGTGCAAGTTTTGGATTTCGGGAAGAGCTTGAGCGGTTTTATTGGTACTTGTGTGTTTCAAAATATCTGAATAAGTATTTTATTGGATTCCTTGTGTCTCAAAATATATATTTAGACATTTAAAGTGTGTATTGGGGTTACCTAGTTGCACAGTTATGAGAAAAACATGAAATGGCGGCCATTTTGGACGCCATCTTGGATTACGGAAAACGCTTAAGGAAGATTTATGAGGACTTTTAGTATGTTATTCTAGACATATTCCTGAACCTATCCTTAAAAAATCAGCTTGTTACCAGAAAATTAATGTCCATGTTAAAACTAATACTCTTGGCCTATTAGAGTAATTATCACCTATCTGTCAATATGGATTAACTTTCCTTTGAGAAGTCCGATTACTAAACCTCCCTTTGCTCCTGCCTACTGTATGTGCCCAAGTGCGTGTCTCTAAACGTACATGAGTGTACGTGGTGAGAGCGTCTCATGTGCGCCCAGAGGTACAGCGAATTATAAGCCCTTCATGGTAGTAATGGCTGACCTCTGCTGACCATTATATATATATATATATATATATATATATATAATTATATATATATATATATATATATATATATATATATGTATATATATATATATATATATATGTATATATATATATATATATATATATTGTTACGGCTGGATCGGCAATACATATTCGGGATTCTTGATCGTAGGACAGAAATGGCTTATGTGACAACGACACGCTCGATTCCAGTCCCAAATACTATATGCTCCAGACAACAAAAGCACCAACGCCCTACAGAGTTATCGTCTATGGTAACGAGGTACCTTAACTCGGCGAAAGTGTACAACAGGGGTAGGCTATGAGGCTAAACTCCCTCAGACATTTATAGGTTACGTTATTACTAAAGAAATGCAATACTCAAGAAACTACGTTAATATTAAGCCTCTAATAATGTAGAATAGAAGCAGGCTAAAGGTATGACAGTGAAATGCTAAATGACAAATGTACACGCCTACTTGAAAGCGCGTGCACTAGAATAACTGTCCCCTACTAACATGCACTAGCATGTAGCATACAAGATGTTCATGACCCAGTAGATACCTAATAATACACATGGAAGGAACATAAATAGTAGTCACTTATTATAATAATGAATCTATACTTGGAATAACTAAAAGGTTGCAGGCAACAGTACTGCGCCGGTAGCCTACTACCGCATAGGCTACTTCGCTTCTCTCACTCTGTCTCCCTTCTGAGTCCGTATGCGCCCTACGCAATAGAACTCTGGAAACAGCAGCAAAACGACAGTGCAGTTAATTGATACATGAAAGTATTAATAGTGTTGTCTTGTGTGTGAGTAATGTGTATTGTAAAGTGTTATATACATAAACTTAAAGAGAGCTGCAATGCATAGTAAAATAAAGATATAACCCACTCATCATCCCCATGTGTTCTAGCTAGCAGGCCAAGTCACAGGAACAACGAGTCCCAGCACCGAAAGCGAGAACCCAGGAAAAGACTGCAGAGAACACAAGGACAGATAAATTACGTTACTCTACTATACCGGCACTACGAGCGAGCTGTAGTCTCTGGTACTGCACTCGCTCCTGGCTCGGTAGGCAAATCAAGGCTAAGTCCTCGCCCCTCTACAGACAACTCCTGGGCATGGTCGGGCTCTTACACATGGCACTAGTCTAGTCACAAATTGGATGATGAGCTGGGCATATAACTCGTGAACATGTAGAACGTTCACCAACTATCCTCATCAAGAAGATCGCTGTTCACATTAACCCCTTAAATCTAATACATGTAAATATATGCTTGTCCTAAGAGTAATACGAGAGGTGAGTGCTGAAACTCCTTTAGGACCTCAAGGGAAGGGTATGCATTTAAATAGAGAGAAGAATGAAATGAGAGTAATGTCGTCAGAGAGAAAGAGTGCAACCGTGAGAAATTGGGAGAGAGGGCAAGGGATGTTAGAATCTCAAAGGTTCTAGGCAACCTGATCATGGAACACACAGCGAGCCTCCATGCAATGTGCAGTACGACAACATGGGCAACCCAGGCAGCATATGCAGGCGGCAATGTACTACCAACCCTGTCGCACCTAGCTATAAGCGCAGGGCTGCCAACCGGTCCATACGTCTGGCAACCACTGCTACCCTCTCGCTCTGAAGTCTAACTCACTCTCTCTCTCTGAATTCCTATTGTCTTATCTATCAACTTCTCTATTGATACTACATATTAAATGGAAGGTCTCGACATGGCTTAAAACAAAACCCACCACTGGTTAGCACATGACGAGACCTTTGCAGAGATACAAAGAACATAGTTATACGTTGTCACACTCAATATAAGCAGCCAGCACGGTACACGGTACCGCACCGTGACGGTACAGTGGAGTACCAAGGAGTACAATCAGGTTGCGTTGCTACGCACTGGGTGCGTCACAGCCCCCCCAAGATTTTAGATAATCGACCTTAGAAGCATTATCAAAATCTGACAGGCAACCAACCGACCTGCTACCCTTAGCTGCCACTAATTGCAAAAGGTGCACAACAACTGAAGTGTGAATTATACATAAAACACAATATCGCATGCATCATGCTACAACAATAAAGACTTACAAAACTAAAAAAAAAATTCTCATTTATTTTATTGTTTTATAATCTTTTTGGACTGCGTTATGATAGCCTAATTTTACTCCTGCTCAACCCACACACCGTGCACGACTATCCTGGATCATCAACCCTTGATAGACAATCTGCTATCACGTTCTCACTCCCGGCAATATGCTGAATGTTGAGATTATACTCTTGGAGCATTAGGGACCACCTGGTCAACCGCATATTCCGATTGTGAAACTGATTTAGGAATTTCAAGGGATGATGGTCCGTATAAATCGTCACTACCGGGCCGTAGGCTGGAACATAAACTTCGAAATGTTTGAGCGACAAAACGAGAGTAATTCCTTTGTGCCGAATTAAACTTGCGAGAAAAGAAGCTCACTGGGTGTTCCAAGCCCTCGGAATCAGTCTGCAGTAACACTGCCCCGGCACCCACACCGCTGGCATCAGTCGCCAGCTGAAAACTCCTGGAGAAGTCTGGGGCTCTCAAAATCGGATGTGTACACAGCAGGTGCTTGACTAGGTCGAAAGCCCTCTGACACTCCGCAGCCCAACAGAACTTCACTGACTTCGACAGTAGATCAGTTAACGGTGCTAAGACAGTAGAGTATCCCCGGATGAAGCGCCTATAATAGCCTATCATACCTAGGAACCGCATGACCTGGCGCTTAGTGGTGGGCCTGGGAAACATATTGATAGCCTGTATCTTGCTCAGGGGGGGGCACACCCGGCCTAACCCGACCACGAAGCCAAGATACTGCACAGTAGCCTTTACAAACTCGCACTTCCTCAGGTTCACCACCAGCCCAGCATCGTGCAACTTCCCAAACAGGGTCTCTAAGTGCCTTAGGTGATTTTCAAAATTGTCATCATACACTATCACGTCATCAAGGTAGACCGTGCAGTTAGGGATTTCGTCACAAATATCGTTCATCAGGTTCTGAAACGTGGCAGGTGCGTTCTTAAGCCCATAAGGCATTACGTTACATTGGTAGGTCTTGCCATCTACCACAAAACCACAAACTTGCTTAGCTCGGTCCGACAGGGGTACTTGCCAGTAGCCTTTTACAAGATCAATTTTAGTAAGGTACTTTGCATTCCCTATCTTGTCCACGCTGTCGTCAACTCGAGGCAAAGGGTAAGGGTTGGTAGTGGTCAAGCCATTTAGCCTACGAAAATCTATGCAGAACCGCACCTTGCCGTCAGGTTTTGGCTGCAACGTGACGGGTGATGTCCACTTCACATAACCTTCAGTGATCATCCCTCTCTCAACCATGTACTTTAACTCCTCCCGTAAAGCTGGCAACTTTACCGGGGGCACACGGTAGGGCACTGACTTGAAGGGCACATTATCACCGACGTCCACGTCGTGCGTTACCTGAGTAGTGAGACCTGGGTGTTCGGCGAAAACAGAGGGGTATGACCTGAACAGGCCTAGGACAGCAGCACCCTGGTGCTCAGGCAGGTGACTTACAGCTTGCCTAGCCTCTTGTTCAGTATTCCCCGCCCACTGTTCCGCGGAAATGACACAGTCCCAGCTATCCTCCTCAGCAGCATGACTGTCCCCACCTCCTTCTCCACCCTGGCCGCTGCAGGCCAGCACAGGGACAGTGAGAGGCTCTGAGGGGCGTCTCACATACTCTTTCATGAGGTTAACATGACATAACTGATGTTTTTTTCTACGGTCAGGTGTTGCAACGAGATAATCAAGGTCGGACAGTTTCTTAGCCACCACATACGGCCCAATAAACTTGGCAGAAAGGGGGTGTCCAGGCAAAGGTAAAAGCAACATTACCTCCTGACCCACCGAAAACTCCCGAAGCTTCACCTTGGCGTCATACTGGTGCTTCATGACCGCCTGTGCATTAACCAAGTTATTACCTGCCGCTGCCATGCAACCTATAAGTCTCTCCCGGCTCTCAAGGATATATTTAAGTACAGACCCCGGCTTCTCTTCGCCCTCCCAGATCTCTTTCACCATACTTAAAGGTCCTCTCACATTATGGCCAAAGACTAGTTGATTTGGACTGAACCCCAGGCTCTCTCCTGGGACTTCACGTGCAGCGAACAGAACATACGGCAGACCCAAATCCCAATCAGTGTCATGTTCTGCACAGTAACAGCGTAGCATACTCTTCAGGGTCGAGTGCCACCGCTCCAAGACTCCCTGACTCTCGGGATGGTAGGCTGACGACACTACAGAGCATATACCGTGCAACTGAAGGGTTTGCTTGAACAATTTGGATGTAAAATTGCTCCCCTGGTCTGACTGCACCTCACGTGGAAATCCATAACGGGAACAGAACAATAATAAGTTTTTAACAACTGCCTTTGCCGAGCCGTTTCTCATGGGGTATGCGTCCGGGTATCTCGTAGCCACATCCATGATTGTCAACAGGAATTTATTGCCACTACTAGTAGGCGGGAAAGGGCCAACCAAATCTACTACAACTTTGCTGAACGGAGGCCCGGTGACAGGTATGGGAAACAAAGGTGCCTTCGGGATTGTCTGGTTAGGCTTCCCCGTTGTCTGGCAGGTCGCACACCCAGCCACCCATGCACAGACATCAGCCTTGACCCCAGGCCACCAGAAAAACCTGCCCAATGCCGCCAATGTTTTTGTTACCCCCAAATGACCCGCCACCGGCACATCATGCGCCAGACACAATAAGGACTCTCTATACTTATTTGGAACAACCACCTGGTCTACTACCCTCGCACCGCCCTCCCACTTCGATTTGGGGTCTAGAAATCTGCGGTACAATATCCTGTTGAGCCTAAAGAAATCTCCCGGCTTCGCACCCCCATCTTCCTCCAACTCTATGGCACCATTGCTATAACGAGCTAGGCTAGCGTCTTGCAGCTGCTGCTCACTAATGTCCCTGGGCGTCAATGCATCAAGATGGTTTTGTAATAAGACATTACCCCGGCTAGTAGGCTCTACTGCCTTAGTGGCTCTCGCTACAGCTCTTGCCTCACGCGAAGTCTTACCCAACTCTGCCTTGTTACACACCATATCTGGGCCAGAGTCAACTCCCGTGTTTATTATAGGTCCAAGTACCGAATCACCGAGAAGTGCAGCAGAATCAATGTCCCTTTTCCTGCCCTTAGCAACCTTCTCCTGATCCTTCCTCCACTGTCCCCGAGGTTGAGTGCTAGGCTGTGCAGGAGCCGCAGAGCGAGATCGGGTTACCACACAGGCCATCTCATCCTGTTGGCACCTCCCAACCCATTCCCGATTCTCACCATCCACGTCGGCCGCCCTCTCGGCAACGACTAAGGGTGGAGTCCCGGAAGTGGGCACCGCAAAGTCGTTGCCGAGAAGAAGGTCGACGCCCTCAACTGGCAAACACTCAACGATCCCTACATCCAGCTCCCTGCACACCTCTCCCACTCTCAACTCCAACCTCACAAGTGGGTATGACCTCGTAGCATTTATACCCTGCACCACAACAACTCTGGCCGCATTTATCGGTTTCCCTGTGAAGTTCCTCAACAAAGTTTGCGAAGCCCCCGTATCCCTCAGCAAGTCAACCCTCCGTAGTTCACTCCCCCAGCTCACAAACCCGTGTCCCCGATGGTCACAGAAAGTGTCCCGGACAGGTGTCGAGCCTTCCGTACGCTTCTTTACCGCGTGTGCCTCAGCTGCTGACAACCTACCCCGGGCAGTTGCTGCAGCCTTCAGAGACACACCGATACTGTGAACCAATGACACCGGCTTAGCGGGAGTGTTACTAGGGCACTCACGTGAATAATGGCCTAGCTTCTGACATTTGTAACATTTCACATCCCCAATGGGCTTCTTCCCTTGTGCGGGCGAAGAAGGGGCCTGACCTTTAGTAAACGGGAGAGGCTTGTGTTTGTAGGTGTTATTAGGTGCAATGCATTTAGTGTGGTTATGTGTGTCATAGGATTTGTTATTATCGAAAACTCTGGTGGGTGGGGTATAGCGCCCCTTCTGCCCTGACTCAGCCCTCTGAGCGGCACCGCAACCACGAATCAATGATAATCTGAAGTCTGCCATCTTGGCAGCCTCCTCTACTGTCTTGGGACATTTTTCCTTAATGTTCAGCGTTAGATCGGTTCCAGTGCATTTGTAAAACTGTTCCAGATAGAAAAGTTGCTTAATTTCCTCAGCCGACTCTGCGTGCTCGGACCGAAACCAGTTATTACCTGCATCTGTTAAGTCCCGTGCGTGCTCCATAAAACTGACGTCGCTCTTCTTATTCACGCCACGGAACTTCAATCTATAAGTTTCGGGTTGCAGTTCGTAGGCCCGGAGCACAGCCTCCTTCATCAGTCCATACACTACACTCTCGTCCAGTGACAGTGCATCGTAGGCTTTCAACCCCTTACCCACTAGACGTGATGAAACTAATGCTGCCCATTTAACCTCCGGCCAGTCATACTCACGACACTTCTTTTCGAAACGAGCAAAAAACTCAGTCACTGCTGTCTCATCAAATGCGGGTACTAACTTAATTAAATGCGAAAGTGAGTCTGTAACCCGGTGCCCACCACCGAGATGACGCCCCGTGGTCTCTACTCTAGACTTCTCGACATCCATTTCAGCCTGGTACCTGGTTGCATCCTGATTGGCTTGGATTCTAGCAACCTCTATGCGTTCTATACTAGCCTGTTGTATCTGTATCTGAGTCTCCTGCAGCTTAAACTTAGCTAGTTCTAGCTGAAATAACATCTCAGGAGACAGGCCTGGGGGGGGAGAGCACAAAATGGGGGATCCACACCGAGACGTGTTTACGGGTAAGCCAGCTTGCCCTTGAGAACCCTCCTGCTGCATCGTGCTAAGACTCGCTGGCTGAGGGCCCAGCTCAGGGGTAGAGTGGAATGGAGGCTTGAAGGGAACCCCCCCAAGACCCCACTCCACCCACCGCCCCATCGCCATCACCCAACAAACATGCCACCAAATTCTTCTTGGGCCAACTGTCAGGACAGTCCCGCCCCAAAACCGTGGCTAAACAGCGAAGACCGTAACAATCAATAGCCTGCAGGCGCTGTTCGGTCAAAGGTGTCTGCAAAAATGCCCGGGCATCCCTCTCTCCACTTATAACACTCCCCTCCCTAAACATCTGTTGTACTTGCTGGTTACTAGGCTGTACCGTGTTATCCTCCCCCGTAAATGATGAGTCATTAGACATAGTGCTGGTTATACAATTGCTGTTCATAAAAAAAAAGAAGTGCTTATTACTAATTGCAGTCTCGACTCACAAAATGTTAAAGATGCTTGAATGACTCTACTCTAGACACCCCCAACGAAACAATCTGCAAGTCCACCAATACAATGACACAATAAAAATTCCTCCAATATGCAAGAAAATTCTAGCCAGCTCTACTAGGTAGCATAGAATAGTTCTCCAAAAAACATGTGATAGGATACTACTGAATCTTGTGCAAGGTCGCCATTTTGTTACGGCTGGATCGGCAATACATATTCGGGATTCTTGATCGTAGGACAGAAATGGCTTATGTGACAACGACACGCTCGATTCCAGTCCCAAATACTATATGCTCCAGACAACAAAAGCACCAACGCCCTACAGAGTTATCGTCTATGGTAACGAGGTACCTTAACTCGGCGAAAGTGTACAACAGGGGTAGGCTATGAGGCTAAACTCCCTCAGACATTTATAGGTTACGTTATTACTAAAGAAATGCAATACTCAAGAAACTACGTTAATATTAAGCCTCTAATAATGTAGAATAGAAGCAGGCTAAAGGTATGACAGTGAAATGCTAAATGACAAATGTACACGCCTACTTGAAAGCGCGTGCACTAGAATAACTGTCCCCTACTAACATGCACTAGCATGTAGCATACAAGATGTTCATGACCCAGTAGATACCTAATAATACACATGGAAGGAACATAAATAGTAGTCACTTATTATAATAATGAATCTATACTTGGAATAACTAAAAGGTTGCAGGCAACAGTACTGCGCCGGTAGCCTACTACCGCATAGGCTACTTCGCTTCTCTCACTCTGTCTCCCTTCTGAGTCCGTATGCGCCCTACGCAATAGAACTCTGGAAACAGCAGCAAAACGACAGTGCAGTTAATTGATACATGAAAGTATTAATAGTGTTGTCTTGTGTGTGAGTAATGTGTATTGTAAAGTGTTATATACATAAACTTAAAGAGAGCTGCAATGCATAGTAAAATAAAGATATAACCCACTCATCATCCCCATGTGTTCTAGCTAGCAGGCCAAGTCACAGGAACAACGAGTCCCAGCACCGAAAGCGAGAACCCAGGAAAAGACTGCAGAGAACACAAGGACAGATAAATTACGTTACTCTACTATACCGGCACTACGAGCGAGCTGTAGTCTCTGGTACTGCACTCGCTCCTGGCTCGGTAGGCAAATCAAGGCTAAGTCCTCGCCCCTCTACAGACAACTCCTGGGCATGGTCGGGCTCTTACACATGGCACTAGTCTAGTAACAAATTGGATGATGAGCTGGGCATATAACTCGTGAACATGTAGAACGTTCACCAACTATCCTCATCAAGAAGATCGCTGTTCACATTAACCCCTTAAATCTAATACATGTAAATATATGCTTGTCCTAAGAGTAATACGAGAGGTGAGTGCTGAAACTCCTTTAGGACCTCAAGGGAAGGGTATGCATTTAAATAGAGAGAAGAATGAAATGAGAGTAATGTCGTCAGAGAGAAAGAGTGCAACCGTGAGAAATTGGGAGAGAGGGCAAGGGATGTTAGAATCTCAAAGGTTCTAGGCAACCTGATCATGGAACACACAGCGAGCCTCCATACAATGTGCAGTACGACAACATGGGCAACCCAGGCAGCATATGCAGGCGGCAATGTACTACCAACCCTGTCGCACCTAGCTATAAGCGCAGGGCTGCCAACCGGTCCATACGTCTGGCAACCACTGCTACCCTCTCGCTCTGAAGTCTAACTCACTCTCTCTCTCTGAATTCCTATTGTCTTATCTATCAACTTCTCTATTGATACTACATATTAAATGGAAGGTCTCGACATGGCTTAAAACAAAACCCACCACTGGTTAGCACATGACGAGACCTTTGCAGAGATACAAAGAACATAGTTATACGTTGTCACACTCAATATAAGCAGCCAGCACGGTACACGGTACCGCACCGTGACGGTACAGTGGAGTACCAAGGAGTACAATCAGGTTGCGTTGCTACGCACTGGGTGCGTCACAATATATATACTGGTGTCTATAAATTTGTTACGTTACAATAAAAGACAGTCGGTCTCTCCCCTTTCGTATAAGTAGTTAAGGTAATAATTAGAATACAACTGCATCGTTGTGTGCTCCTTGTCTATGCCTTCAATCTATGTTTCTACAACATAATAGTATAATAGTAAAAATAGGATAATAGTAAATATCAGCATTAATGACAGCAACTGTACATGAATGTGTATGCATAGCCTACCTCTGTTGTTGTTGAAGTTCTTACTCTCGTGTACCGAGTTGAATGAGACATACCTGAAAACAAAAGAACCGTATATTAACCCTTTGTGAATTATGAAGCGCATAGGCAGTATATTCTGGTTTATATTTGACGATTTTCTTCAGTTTTGGAAAGTCCTCCAGCAGTCAAAGGGATCTGACTCCCTCTGACTCCCACAATTCCTCTCTAAGCTGAATAAAATAGTTTATTGATAGCCAGAATCAGATTAAGACATTCGTCATCACTCAAAGGTATAATAAAGCTAGAGTATATATTTAACCCCTTGACGATTATGACAAATTTTAAGTTTATTCTGGCTATCATACATACATATATACTGTACATACAATTTTAAGACTGAGTGTTCCACACATATGTGCAGTTTCAGTCTCTTGTCCTAATGGCGGCGTTACAGGCAACACTGTTAAGGGTCTGCTTAACTTGTCAAGTTGTTTTATTTGAGATCGGCACGTATAGTCTGATCCCAGGTCTTCCTCAGTCCACCCCTTGGTGCAGCTCCCTCCACAATCACAGACCTGCATCTTTTTCATCCAATTTTGTTCATCCATTCTCTCCACATGCCCATCCCATCCCAGTCTATTTGTACGCATCTCCTCGCTAATACTCTTAAAACCTATCGTCTCCTCAGCTCATCATTAGTTATTCTATCCTGCAGTTTGGCCCCACACATCCATCTCACCATTTTCATCTCATTACTTTCCATTCTGTTGACATCCTCTACTTTAACGGCCCATGTTTCTGAGGCATACGTCATTGCACTTCTAACACATGAGGCATACACCTTTCCCATCAGGAGTGGCATTCTTTTCATGGTCAGAAATGGCAGCAGTTCTCTGAACGTCCCCCAGCCACATCTAATTCTAGCGATAGTGGCAGCCTCGGCCCCACCACCGGCAGAGATGGTATCTCCTAGGTAACAAAACTTGTCTACCAGCTCCGATGACTCATTCACAGTGACAGGATCATCATTTAACACAAGCTCGCTCTTGCACAATACGCAATCAAATTTCTCAATTCTTTATTCTACTACAGTGCTTACTCCCATGGTGCACCCAACATCAACAGACGCTACACCGAATCGAGTTAGCGCCCACACCCTTTCCACACACTGCACATGGGTATGCACTGCTCTTTTCCACATTTCCTCATCTCAATCTACAATGCATAACCTTGGTTTTGTTAATATTGACTCTTAAAACCCTTGCTTGCCATGCCCTCTCTCCATCTTCTGAATTTGGCCTCAGTATCTTGCACATCGTCAGCTATTAGGAATAAATCGTCTGCATAAAGCAGTTCCCACGGGAGTCCGGATCTAAAATCTCTAGACAGTGCCTCCAGGACCATAATAAAGAGTAGGGGGCTCATTAGGCATCAGGTGCCGATTTGTTTCTCGGCGAACGATATCGATTTTGTATCTAATTTTAGCTTGAAGGGGGTCTGGGTGGCATTTTATTTTATTTTTGTATTTATTTTTTAGTTTGAAGGAAGTCTGGGAAGGTGTTTTTGATAGACTAGGTATCAAACTAAAATATGACGTTTGAAAATGGCAAAAACAAGTATAATCCTTAATAATAATTAAACAAAATATTACAATAACTGACAAGACACAAACTAATGGGCTTAATAATAATGGGTCTTATAATCTGAAAACTAATGGGGCGTTTTTTTTTTTTAAAGCTTGATGGAGGTCTAGGGAAGAAACAAAAACGACATTTAAAAGATACATACATGAGCAAATAAATAGGCCCATTCCCCCTTAACACCTATAACTATTCACTCCACAATCACTACACCAGGGCTGGCAAAATACAATCACACTTACGCTCGCAAATTACAATCTCGACAATTAGGTTTCTTTCCGTGCTTGATTGTGTGTCTGATGGCGCTCATTAGGGGGCTGCTAATTATTCTGAGAGTGTGTGTGAGAGAGAGAGAGAGACAGAGACAGAGACAGAGAGAGAGAGAGAGAGAGAGAGAGAGAGAGAGAGAGAGAGACAGAGACAGAGAGAGAGAGAGAGAGAGACAGAGACAGAGACAGAGACAGAGAGAGAGAGAGAGAGATGGAACGTATGAAAGAACAATATTTGGGAGATGTAGGCCTATATAGATTCCCTGACAGCCGATAACGGTACCTAACGATCCAAACGAGGTCATTCGTACTTTACAGTATATTAGCAGAAATAGCTAGGCCAAAATAGAAACATCGAAGAAACGGATAGCAAAGGAGAGTGAGCAAGAGAAAGTGTGAGTGAGATAAGGCGTGTGTGAACGTGAATGAGTGAGAAAGTGAGAGTGAGAAAGTGAGAGCGAGAGAGAAAATACCCTTAAGGGGGCCCACCTCGTTTATTTTTCTCTCTCTCTCCCCCTCTCTCTCTGGGTTGTGGTCATTTGGCTCCATTCAGCCTACTGTTTTAAGACGTTTATACCCATCCAGGAGTCGATTTTTTTCCTGGAGAGCGGTAGCGAGCGAACATATTTAAAATAAATGTTTTTGGCAGCAGGCTAAATTTGTACATTTTTCGATAGAAAAATATCTCCGGTGAAGCCGGAATTCTTCTCATATAGTGCTGGCTCGCAATTGCATCAATACCGGTATATATTTACAATACGTGTTCATCATACTGAAAGGGTTTAAAAAGGGGTTTATCGTACTGAAATATATTCTGGCAACTACTAGAAGATTGTATTCAGCTTAGGAAGGACCTCTAGCAATTGCAAGCTATTGCACTAGACATATCAAAAGCCTTCCATAGAGTCTGGCACAAATCTTTAATTTCTAAACTACCCTCCTTCGGTTTCTATCCCTCCATCTGTGCCTTTGTCTCTAATTTCCTTTCCGGCCGTTCCATAGCCGCGATTGTGGACAGCCATTGTTCACTTCCTCACCTTATAAACTCCGGTGTTCCTCAGGGCTCTGTCCTGTCTCCTATTCTTTTTCTAATTTTTATAAATGATCTCCTCAACTGTACCTCAATTCCCATCCATTCATACGCAGACGACTTAACCTTACACTACTCCATTAGTTTTTCAGAACGCCCCAGCCAGCAATCCCTCAACGACAAACGTAATGAAGCCATAGAACTCTTAAATTCTGATCTAAATACTATTTCCAATTGGGGCAGAGAAAACCTTGTTACCTTTAATGCTTCCAAAACCCAATTTCTCCATCTATCTACCCGTAAGGAACTCCCAGCAGACTATCCCTTATTCTTCAACAATACAAAAATCAATCCTTAATCTTCTCTCAATATTCTTGGTGTCTCCTTTTCTTCTGCTCTCAGTTGGAAGGACCATATTACCAGTCTTGCTAAGGCAGCCTCCCAGAAGCTGGGTGTGCTCAACCGCCTTAGGGGGATCTTTACCCCTGCACAGCTTCTTGCTCTGTACAGGGGCTTAGTGCGTCCTTGTATTAAGTATTGTTCACATGTGTGGGGAGGTTCCTCTCACACCGCTCTCCTAGACAAAGTTGAAAGGAAGGCCTTCGTATCAATAACTCCCGTCCACTCACCAACTCTCTGCAATCTCTCTCTCTCCGCCGCAATGTTGCATCTCTCTCGCTATTCTATCGCTACTATAATAATCAGTGTTCCTCAGAGATTTCCCAGTGTATACCACCTCCTGTACGTAGGCACGTGGTACCCGACTTGCAACTCAATCCCACCCCTATTCTGTGCAACTCTCCAACCCAAGAGTGAAACGTTACTCTCAAACTTTCTTCTACTCAACAGCTGAGCTCTGGAACTCTCTCCCAGAATCAGTCTTTCCCTCTTCCTATGACTTAAATTGCTTCAAAGTCAGTGTGTCCAGGCATTTAGGGTCGAACGTCCTCTTTCAACTATGGGAGAGGCACTCGCTATAGGCAGTTCTGGCTTTTGCCTCCCTCAATCACATAGAAAAAAGAAAAAAAAATACTATCTAATTTTATCCTTTTAGCTAGGACAGAACCCTCCAAAATTGCACAAAATTTTCTAAATATGGCTAGAAACAGATTAAACTGATGTTGCCGGTAATGAAGGGGTTTAAAAGGGGGTTTATCGTACTGCAAGGGTTCAATTGCCCGAGTGAGGGATTAACGATCGGTCCAGGAATACATTTAAAATAACACATATTTTAAGATTACCTTTAAGTCATTCGTCTGGGATTGGGACACTGGCCAGAGAGAGAGAGAGAGAGAGAGAGAGAGAGAGAGAGAGAGAGAGAGAGAGAGAGAGAGAGAGAGAGAGAGAGAGAGAGAGAGGACAGAAGAGAGAGAGAGAGAGAGACCAGAGAGAGAGAGACCAGAGAGAGAGAGAGAGACCAGAGAGAGAGAGAGACAGAGAGAGAGAGAGAGAGAGAGAGAGAGAGAGAGAGAGAGAGAGAGAGAGAGAGAGAGAGAGAGAGAGAGAGAGAGAGAGACCAGAGAGAGAGAGACTAGAGAGTACAAAGGAGTACAAACGAAATCAAGCAACAACAGGTCTAGTGACCCTTCTAGGCTGCTTGTCCTCCAAAACACTGAGGATCAAGTGTCCAAACAGTGGTTTAGAGTGGGTAAGGGAACATTGGAAAGGGAACTACTGCCCTAGAACTAATGTCCGTGGCAGGATTAGGAAGTTAGTAGGGGACAGATGGGTTAGTAACTGAGGGGGGTATACAATAAAGTTATTCATTTACAAACGCAGTCAGTCGCGGGTTTGATGCGAGATATTTGTCTAAGCGGAGTTTAAATGAATCAACGGTGCTGCAGTCTATAACGTCTCGGGGAAGCCCATTCCACAAGTTGACAACTCGATTGAAGAAGAAATTCTTAGATTCGTGTGAGTTTAAAAGATTTACCAATAATTTTGCAACCGTTTCCCCGCGTGTAATTAGATTGGTCGACAGTGAAGTACTTACTACAGTTCATATTGTCGATGCCTTTGATGATTTTGAACACTTGAATTAAGTCGCCTCTTAATCTGCGCTGGGTTAAAGGAAATAGATTTAATTCTCTAAGACGCTCTTCGTATGGTTTGTTCTTTAGGCTAGGTATCATTTTGGTAACTCTACGTTGAACTCGTTCTAGCTTGTTTATATCTTTTTGGTAATAAGGGCACCAGGATTGAACGCAGTATTCCAGAAGAGGGCGGACTAAGGAATTGTAAAGGGTTAGGATAACATCTTTGGATTTATGCTCAAATGACCTGCCTATAAAGCCAATTATTTTGTTTGCCTTCTTAACAACTTCTGAACATTGTTGACTCGGTTTTAGGTTTTACTCGATATTGTTACTCCCAGATCGGTTTCTTTGTTTACATTCTTAAGCTGAGTGCCATTCATCGAATAGTTTGCTTTCTCATTTAGGTATCCGATATGTAGTACTTTACATTTATCCGCATTGAAACTCATTTGCCAAATTTGGGCCCAACAAGACAATTTATCTAGATTGTGTTGCATATCGTCAACTTGTTCTTTTGAGAGTACGCTATTTGCAATTTTTGTATCGTCAGCAAATTTCGAGACTGTACAGGTGAGACCCTCATCTATGTCGTTGATGTAAATTAGAAAGAGAATTGGTCCTAGTACCGATCCCTGGGGTACCCCACTACTTACATTGGTCCATTTAGATGCCTTACCGTTTATGACTACCGGTACTCTTTGCTTTCTGTCGCTGAGCCAATTTTCTATCCATTTCAACACACCGTCTTGTATTCCATGCGCTTTTAGTTTTAGCAGTAATCGTTTGTGGGGAACTTTGTCAAAGGCCTTTTGAAAATCAAGGTATATAATATCTACAGCTTTACTCTCATCGTAGAGGTTGAAGATATCGTGGAAGAAGTCTAAGAGGTTTGTTAAACAGGAACGTTTTTTACGAAAGCCGTGTTGAGTATCTTTAAGTAAGTTATTTGCCTCTAAGTGATTTACGAGTCTGTCTCTTATGACCGTTTCTAGCATTTTACATACAATTGAGGTTAAGCTAATTGGACGATAGTTACTGGGTAGGGATTTGCTGCCTTTTTTGAATATCGGTGTTACGTTGGCTAGCTTCCACTGATCAGGCATAGTCCCAGACTGCAAGGATTCATTGAATAGCAATGTCAGTGGTTTGGAGAGCTCATCCTTAGCTTCCTTTAGAACTCTAGGTGAGATTGTATCAGGTCCAGGCGTTTTATTTACCTTGAGTTTATCTAAACAATTCAATACTTCTCTCTCTGTAACGGTGATATTGCTTAGAACATCTGAATCGGCGATGGTGTAGGGATATCACTGAGGTCTTCGGTTGTAAAAACTGATGCAAAGAAGGTATTGAGGGCATTACTCATTTGTACTTCGTCTTTGGTGTATTCTCCATTTTCATCGACTAACGGTCCAACAGTTGAAGTAACTACTTTTTTCTTTCTGATATAACTATAGAATTCTTTCGGGTTTGTTTTACTTCGATTCGCAACATGTAACTCCAGGGTCTTTTTACTTTGCTTAATTAACTTTTTGGCTTTGCGTCGTAGCTCTACAAATTTCACCAGTTCTTCGTCATTTTGTGAGGATTTTAATCTATCATTAGCAATTTTTTTAGCAAGCAGACAGTCTGAAATATCTTTATTCCACCATTTGGGCTTATCATTTTGGCCTGGACGCCGTATTTTCGATGGTATGCAGTCTTGCACTGCCTTAAGGTAAGTGGTTGTGAAACACTCCCAAGATGTATTTATGTCGTTATTGTTAGTCAGAAAGCTCCAGTCAGTTTCTTTAAGTTTTGATTTACGTTTATGAAAATTTGCTTTCTTGAAATTAGGGACTTTCTCAATGCTGCTATTTGATTTGTTACTAGTAAACTTTAAAGTGAAAGTTATCGTACGATGGTCGCTGTTACTGAATTCATCACCAACATTCAAATTCTCTATTAATTCTTCTTTTGTTGCGAGTACAAGGTCAAGCACATTATTACCACGGGTCGGAGATTGTACAAATTGAAAAAGTGAACTCTCTTGCAAGTTAGCATAGAGGTCGTGTCCAGAGTGTGAAGTAAGAATATCGCCCCATTTAGTCACGGGTAAGTTGAAATCGCCAAGAATTACGGTATCTTGTATGTTAGTTATTTCTGCAATTTGTTCATAAATTTCACTGTCAGTTTGCACTGATTGAGATGGGGGTCTGTATAATAAAGCTAGTGTTATTTTAGTTCCTCGTTTATTATTTAATAGTACGTAAGATATGTCTATATTCGCAATTTGAGGTTTTGACATTAAGACGGGATTAAGACTTTCCTTTATAAAAAACAGAACTCCTCCTCCATTTCTATTGATCCGACTTTTCTCAAACATTGTATAACATTGTATATAAACATTGTATATAGAGAGAGAGAGAGAGAGAGAGAGAGAGAGAGAGAGAGAGAGAGAGCAGAGAGAGCAGAGAGAGGAGAGAGAGAGAGAGAGAGAGAGAGAGAGAGGAGAGAGAGAGAGAGAGAGAGAGAGAGAGAGAGAGAGAGAGAGAGAGAGAGAGAGAGACAGAGACAGAGACAGAGACAGAGAGAGAGACAGAGACAGAGACAGAAACAGAGAGAGAGAGAAGCAGAGAGAGAGAGAGAGAGAGCAGAGAGAGAGAGAGAGAGACCAGAGAGAGAGCAGAGAGAGACCAGAGAGAGAGCAGAGAGAGAGAGAGAGGAGAGAGAGAGCAGAGAGAGACAGAGCAGAGAGAGACAGAGCAGAGACAGAGAGAGAGACAGAGACAGAGACAGAAACAGAGAGAGAGAGAGAGCAGAGAGAGAGAGAGAGAGCAGAGAGAGAGAGAGAGACCAGAGAGAGAGCAGAGAGAGACCAGAGAGAGAGCAGAGAGAGAGAGAGACCAGAGAGAGAGAGAGAGACCAGAGAGAGAGAGAGAGAGACCAGAGAGAGAGAGAGAGACCAGAGAGAGAGAGAAAGAGAGAGAGAACTAAATATCGCTGGATAATGGGGAAAAAGTATAATCCGAGGGTTGGTGCTATACAAATCCACTGTATATTAAGGGGCCCCACCTCGTTATTGTTTTCTCTCTCCCTCTTTCTCTAGGTTGTATCCATTCGGCCCCATTCAGCCTACTGTTTTAAGACGTTTATCCCCAACCAGGCAGGCTAAATGTAAACATTTTTCAATAGAAAATTATCTCCGGCGAACCAGGATTTCTCCATACAATGCTGGCTCGCTATCGCTCGCCAGGACGAAATCAACATCTGGATAAGGATAAACGTCTTAAAACAGTTGGCTGAATGGGTCCGAATGGATACAAGCCAGAGAAAGAGAGGAAAAGGAGATAACAAAAAGCAGGTCACCCCCCTTAAGACAAACTAGCTACAAAATATATAATGCTAAAATCGCTGTCGGGAAGGTCCATATTTTTTACCCAAATCGACACCAAAAAAATTTTTTATTTTTTTTTTTTTAAAGAGACAATGAACGGAGGAAGGAAAAACACAGATAAAACAAAAAGGTCCATGTGCCTAAAGGCATCCTCCATTCATAAAATGTTTGTAACAACTGGATTTAAACATTTGTAGATTGTAAGTTTGTGGAAAGCAATTCGAGGGAAGTGAATTCCAAAGAGTAGTAGCTCTGGGGATAAATGAATTCTGATAAGCAGAAGTTCTGCATTGTGGAGGAGAAAGTGTAAATTCATGGGCGCTCTCAGCTGCCCTAGTTCTACGGGGAAAGATGTGGAGAGGCGGCACAATTGAAGCAAGTTACTCGGAACTATTGCTGTGAAAATATCTGTAGAATAATGCAAGGGATGCAACGTTTCTTCGTATGGATAATGTAGGAAGGTCCTGTGTGATTGCAGGGTTATTAATTAATCTAATAGCTTTATTTTGAATTCTGTCCAACTGCCTCAATGCAACCACTCCACTTCCACTCCACAGAGGTGAACAGTAATCCATCTGAGAACGCACATGACTTTTATATATTACGGCCAACTGCTCGTCAGTGAAGAATTTCTCCGAACTCTGTACAGGAGTCCCAGTTTTTTAGAGGCATTCTTAGCAATGCTTCTAACATAATGTGTCCAGCTCAAGTTAGTAGTTAATGTTACACCGAGAATGTCAATACTAGGGGAAGTGGGACTATTTACATCATTAAAAAATATATGGGAGTCAGTGAGATTATGTCGGTTAGAAAATGAATGTACTTGGTTTTCTGTGCATTAAAGGAAACTAGATTCTTTTGTCCTCATTAATTAATTCTAGAAAGGTCCTGGTTCAGAGAAATTGCAGTGTTTATTTTTGAATTTATAAGATAGGGTTGGGTGAAAGAATTGGTAAATGTGAAGGAACTGTGGAGTGTTGAGTCATCTGCATAGGAATGTATTGGATTATGAGTGGTAGATATGAGATCATTGATATGAATGAGGAACAGAGTTGTGGCCAAAACTGATCCCTGGGGAACACCAGCATTTATTGAGTGAAATTGAGAATAAAGGCCATCTACCATTACACGTATTTTTCATAGCAGAAAAGGGCTTAAAATAGACAAAGAAATGGGGCGAAAGGCTTTAAAATACTAAACAAATGGGCGAAAGTTTAAGATCGCAAAACTAATGGGGCTAAACATGAGGGAGTATGGAGTCCAGAAAAGAACACCCACTTATTGTCAGTGTCACACGAGCGCTTTGTCCGGCAATTATCAATGAGCAATTATTTTCTGGTATTATTTTGAGGCACTTTGGCCTTGGAATCGGAAACTAGACTGAAGTTAGATTATACAAGGTGGCAGGCGCATATATACTGTATACTGTATATATATATATATATATATATATATATATATATATATATATATATATATATATACTGTATATACCATACTGTTATACCCATTACAACTCTCTTGTTTTAGCTCCCCTTTCCCTACCCAATTAAATCTTACTTCCCTCCTACTCCAATCACTTACTCTTTAATCCTCTCTCTCTCTCTCTCTCTCTCTGGCAATACTATAGACTGCATCTCTCTCTCTCTCTCTCTCTCTGGCAATACTATAGACTGCATCTCTCTCTCTCTCTCTCTTTCTCTCTCTCTCTCAATAGACTGCAGCACTGTCGAAACTCTCCACTATCTCGCCCTTAATCCCCGACTGACTGCGTTTACAGACAAAGACCAAGACACGCCCACAGTACCAAGACACGCCCACAGTACCAAGACACGCCCACAGTACCTCTTTTGGTAAAATAGACATAGTAAGATAGTTCGATTTTCTTATTTTCCTGTTAAGAGGGGTCACCGGCTTTTTTCATCTTTCTCTCCTTTTCTCTCTTTCCCTGGCTTGTATCCATTCGGTCCCATGCAGCCAACTGTTTTAAGACGTTTATCCCCATCCAGGTGTCGATTTCTTCCTGGCGAGCGATAGCGAGCCAGCATTGTATGGAGAAATCCGGCTTCGTTCCCCGGAGACATTTTTCTATCGAAAAATTTACAAATTTAGCTTGCTGTCAAAACAAAAATCTATATATGCTGGCTCGCTACCGCTCGCCAGGAAAATAATGACACCTGGATGAGGGTAAACGTCTTAATACAGTAGGCTGAATGGGGCCGAATGGATAAAAGCCAAGGGGAGAGGGAGAGAAAGAGAACAAAAAGCGAGGTGGGCTCCCTTAAGTCACGTCAGTTTATCATTGTGCATGGCATAGATAAAAGCCTGTCCCTTCTAAGCCATCTTTTCTCCCTGACATAATAGTTTAGGTAGTTTAGATACAAGCAGCCTCGAAGGACCATGGGTATATCTGCTGTTGCCTGCTTTCCTTTATACTATTTTCTCTCTCTCTCTCTCTCACTCTCTAGTAGACTGGTTCTCTTTGGCTCTTCCTGCCTTTCCTAGGTGTCTTTTATTCTCTCTCTCCTGTATCCCCCCCCCCCTTTATAGACCTCCCCCCTCCTACCCACCCCTTATGCCTCCAGGGTTTTATATACAACCCAGTTCCGGCCAAATATGTAATGTCTTGGCACCCAGTATATTTCGATCAGTAATGGGCATCAGCACTATCTAAAACTTGATGTATTCGTTTCGACTGAGATGAAGAATCGGCCTAATAAGTGATGTCTCGGCACCAATTATGTTTTGATCAATAGTTGGTATCATCAATATTTACACCAGATTTCTTCCTTTTTGAGTGAGATATACAACATGTTCCTACACTTACCCACCCTATTCATCATCTGGCAGACATTAATACAGCACAGAGTGAGCCAAACGACTTTCACTGTAGGTGAAGAAGTGCTTTGTGACATCGAGATTCGCCCTCATGGTTTTTAATTTAATTCCATTTCCCCAAGTTAATGACCTATTATCTATTTTGAAAAGTGAATCTACATCAAGTTTGTCAAATCCTGTTAGTATCTTGCAACACTCGATCAATTGACCTCGCAATCTTCTTTTCTTAAGGGAAAACAAATTGAAATTGTTTAGTCTTTCATGATTTAGTCTTTCAGAGAGAGAGAGAGAGAGAGAGAAGAGAGAGAGAGAGAAGAGAGAGAGAGAAGAGAGAGAGAGAGAGAGAGAGAGAGGTATATAGAGATAGATAGATAGATAGAAAGATAGATAGCGAGAGCGAGAGAGAGAGAATAATCAAGTTTGAAGTAATGAAAGATTCTCCACTCGATCATTATGCTGTCAAACGCACAAAGTCACAATGTACACTCACACAAACATTCTGTATCCTATCTTCACAATTTCAACTATATACTCCTCTCTGATATAGGTAAACAATATTCCACAATACAACTTACTCTTTCTATGTCTAAGAAAGGAGACAAAAGGCAAAGCTGTCTGTAAAAAGTGTCTCAACCAAAGTTCAAAGAGTGATATTGTCAAAATCAAGGTACCTTAAGCATTATTTGTTCTCGTACTTGAAAAAAGTGTGGTGTGCTTATTTAGTGTAATGAAATGAATAGGAGGAGGTGGTGTTTGTAGGAGCTAGCTGGATTACTCTCTGTGTAGGTGAGACACAAATAAAACAGTGAGGGAGGCCAAACAAATGAAACAGGAGTTCCATCAATTCCTTATCACATGCCTGAAATAATTTAGACTATAATCACTTAAGGGGAGATTGCCACTTGAGGGAGTTTTTTCTTGACTCCTTTCTCCCTCATGTTTAGCCCCATTGCTTTTCTAATTTTAAGACGTTCGTCCCATTATTTTGATGATTTTAAGAACTTTCAACCCATTGCTGTCAATTTTAAGACCTTTCGTGCAATTTAGGTGTCGAGTTTATCCTGGCGAGCGATAGCGAGCCTGTAATTTAAGAGGAACCGGCTTTCAGCCGGGACATTTTTCTACCGAAAAATGTACAAATATATCTTGAAAGGGGCTCAAGGGGGTGTAATCTTAAGCTTGATGGATATCTAAGAGACCAAACTAAAACCTCCCCTTAATCAAATGTATAGCCTTATACCAATTCAGCACCTAAGATAATGTGTTTCAGTCAAAATTGCCACACTCCTAAACGACCACAGCCTCCTACTCTGACCTATCTATCTATCTATCTATCTATCTATCTATTACTCAGGCCCATTCCCCATTTTGTTCTGGGGGTAGCCGACTCGAGGACAAAAAAAGAGAGAAAAAAAAGGAAACCTAACATGACTTAAGCCGATATTTGTATTTATTTATTAATTAATTAATTTATTTATTTATTTATATATTAATTAATTAATATATTCATTAAATATTTTCTTTAGTTTCCTTCCAATACCTTGACTAGGTTACCCAGGCCACCCAGGTGGCAGGGAATGAATGAAAGGATTGAGGAAAATGAGGTGAAAGAAGCAGTGAAACAAATGAGAGCGGGAAAAGCAGAAGGTTTGGATGGTATTGCTGTGGAGTGTATAAAGAAGGGTGGAGATGTGATAATAGATTGGTTGGTGAGACTTTTCAATGTGTGCTTTGTTGTGTCAATGGTACCAATAG
>JBAKBP010002670.1:0-113051 GCA_037953745.1 Lithodes maja | reverse complement strand
CTGGAATAATTAGCAGGGTTTAGTTATAAGGTTTGTGTAAGCTTGGTTTTGCTTGTGAAGGGTGTGTGTGTCTGTACAAAGTACAAAGGAGTACAAAGGAAATCAAGCAACAACAGGTCTAGTGACCCTTCTAGGCTGCTTGTCCTCCAAAACACTGAGGATCAAGTGTCCAAACAGTGGTTTAGAGTGGGTAAGGGAACATTGGAAAGGGAACTACTGCCCTAGAACTAATGTCCGTGGCAGGATTAGGAAGTTAGTAGGGGACAGATGGGTTAGTAACTGAGGGGGGTATACAATAAAGTTATTCATTTACAAACGCAGTCAGTCGCGGGTTTGATGCGAGATATTTGTCTAAGCGGAGTTTAAATGAATCAACGGTGCTGCAGTCTATAACGTCTCGGGGAAGCCCATTCCACAAGTTGACAACTCGATTGAAGAAGAAATTCTTAGATTCGTGTGAGTTAAAAGATTTACCAATAATTTTGCAACCGTTTCCCCGCGTGTAATTAGATTGGTCGATAGTGAAGTACTTACTACAGTTCATATTGTCGATGCCTTTGATGATTTTGAACACTTGAATTAAGTCGCCTCTTAATCTGCGCTGGGTTAAAGGAAATAGATTTAATTCTCTAAGACGCTCTTCGTATGGTTTGTTCTTTAGGCTAGGTATCATTTTGGTAACTCTACGTTGAACTCGTTCTAGCTTGTTTATATCTTTTTGGTAATAAGGGCACCAGGATTGAACGCAGTATTCCAGAAGAGGGCGGACTAAGGAATTGTAAAGGGTTAGGATAACATCTTTGGATTTATGCTCAAATGACCTGCCTATAAAGCCAATTATTTTGTTTGCCTTCTTAACAACTTCTGAACATTGTTGACTCGGTTTTAGGTTACTCGATATTGTTACTCCCAGATCGGTTTCTTTGTTTACATTCTTAAGCTGAGTGCCATTCATCGAATAGTTTGCTTTCTCATTTAGGTATCCGATATGTAGTACTTTACATTTATCCGCATTGAAACTCATTTGCCAAATTTGGGCCCAACATGACAATTTATCTAGATTGTGTTGCATATCGTCAACTTGTTCTTTTGAGAGTACGCTATTTGCAATTTTTGTATCGTCAGCAAATTTCGAGACTGTACAGGTGAGACCCTCATCTATGTCGTTGATGTAAATTAGAAAGAGAATTGGTCCTAGTACCGATCCCTGGGGTACCCCACTACTTACATTGGTCCATTTAGATGCCTTACCGTTTATGACTACTCTTTGCTTTCTGTCGCTGAGCCAATTTTCTATCCATTTCAACACACCGTCTTGTATTCCATGCGCTTTTAGTTTTAGCAGTAATCGTTTGTGGGGAACTTTGTCAAAGGCCTTTTGAAAATCAAGGTATATAATATCTACAGCTTTACTCTCATCGTAGAGGTTGAAGATATCGTGGAAGAAGTCTAAGAGGTTTGTTAAACAGGAACGTTTTTTACGAAAGCCGTGTTGAGTATCTTTAAGTAAGTTATTTGCCTCTAAGTGATTTACGAGTCTGTCTCTTATGACCGTTTCTAGCATTTTACATACAATTGAGGTTAAGCTAATTGGACGATAGTTACTGGGTAGGGATTTGCTGCCTTTTTTGAATATCGGTGTTACGTTGGCTAGCTTCCACTGATCAGGCATAGTCCCAGACTGCAAGGATTCATTGAATAGCAATGTCAGTGGTTTGGAGAGCTCATCCTTAGCTTCCTTTAGAACTCTAGGTGAGATTGTATCAGGTCCAGGCGTTTTATTTACCTTGAGTTTATCTAAACAATTCAATACTTCTCTCTCTGTAACGGTGATATTGCTTAGAACATCTGAATTATCAATCTGAATCGGCGATGGTGTAGGGATATCACTGAGGTCTTCGGTTGTAAAAACTGATGCAAAGAAGGTATTGAGGGCATTACTCATTTGTTCTTCGTCGTTGGTGTATTCTCCATTTTCATCGACTAACGGTCCAACAGTTGAAGTAACTACTTTTTTCTTTCTGATATAACTATAGAATTCTTTCGGGTTTGTTTTACTTTGATTCGCAACATGTAACTCCAGGGTCTTTTTACTTTGCTTAATTAACTTTTTGGCTTTGCGTCGTAGCTCTACAAATTTCACCCGTTCTTCGTCATTTTGTGAGGATTTTAATCTATCATTAGCAAATTTTTTAGCAAGCAGACAGTCTGAAATATCTTTATTCCACCATTTGGGCTTATCATTTTGGCCTGGACGCCGTATTTTCGATGGTATGCAGTCTTGCACTGCCTTAAGGTAAGTGGTTGTGAAACACTCCCAAGATGTATTTATGTCGTTATTGTTAGTCAGAAAGCTCCAGTCAGTTTCTTTAAGTTTTGATTTAAGTTTATGAAAATTTGCTTTCTTGAAATTAGGGACTTTCTCAATGCTGCTATTTGATTTGTTACTAGTAAACTTTAAAGTGAAAGTTATCGTACGATGGTCGCTGTTACTGAATTCATCACCAACATTCAAATTCTCTATTAATTCTTCTTTTGTTGCGAGTACAAGGTCAAGCACATTATTACCACGGGTCGGAGATTGTACAAATTGAAAAAGTGAACTCTCTTGCAAGTTAGCATAGAGGTCGTGTCCAGAGTGTGAAGTAAGAATATCGCCCCATTTAGTCACGGGTAAGTTGAAATCGCCAAGAATTACGGTATCTTGTATGTTAGTTATTTCTGCAATTTGTTCATAAATTTCACTGTCAGTTTGCACAGATTGAGATGGGGGTCTGTATAATAAAGCTAGTGTTATTTTAGTTCCTCGTTTATTATTTAATAGTACGTAAGATATGTCTATATTCGCAATTTGAGGTTTTGACATTAAGACGGGATTAAGACTTTCCTTTATAAAAAACAGAACTCCTCCTCCATTTCTATTGATCCGACTTTTCTCAAACATTTTCTCTGTGTGTGTGTGAGAGAGAGAGAGAGAGAGAGAGAGAGAGAGAGAGAGAGAGAGAGAGAGAGAGAGAGAGAGAGAGAGAGAGCTAGCTAGAGAGGTTGTGTGTGTGTGTATGTGTATATATATAATTATACTGTATATATGTGTGGTGGTGTGTGTGTGTGTGTTTGTGTGTATGTTTGTGTACTACATACACTAGTTATATTTGCGGGAGTGAGCATGCTCGTTAATTCTCGCCTCCTAAGGTATGTGTGTGTGTGTGTATGTTTGTGTGTGTGTGTGTGTGTGTGTGTGTTGATTATGATATATATATATATATATATATATATATATATATATATATATATATATATTTACATATTCATACGATATATATACCGGTATATACTGTATATAGTATATTTGTTCTTTTCCTATGTGAATGAGGGAGACAAACGGCAGAACTGCCTGTAGCGAGTGCCTCCCCCATAGGTGAAAGAGTGACAGGGCCAAAGTCAAGGGACGTTCGAGCCAAAATGCCTGGACACATGGAGTTTGAAGCAATTTAAGTCATAGGAGGAGGGAAAGACTGATTCTGGGAGAGAGTTCCAGAGATCAGCTGTTGAATAGAAGAAAGACTGGGAGTAAAGTTTCACTCTTGGGTTGGAGAGTTGCACAGAGTAATGGTGGGATTGTGTTGCAAGACGGGTACCACGTACACTACGTAGAGGAGGTGGTATACACTGAGAGAGCTCTGAGCACTGATTATTGTAGTAGCGATAGAATTGCGAGAGATATTTGCAATATTGCAGCGAATATATACAGTATATATATATATATATACATATATACCGGTATATATATATATATATATATATATATATATATATATATATATATATTGTGTAATTAACTTTTAAGCTTCTTATAAGCCTAAACAATATTAGGAGACTCAGTGGATTATACCCGTTGACTGTACTCATTACCCCCTCAGCCAAGCACAAATATAACACACTTATTATCATTATTCATTATCACATCCTACAGTGGGTTTTCAAGGTGAACGGAGAAAGCTTATGAGGGTGCCAACTATCAAAGGCCACTAGACTCACTATACTAGTTTTGTTCCCAGCTGGCGGAAAGTTGCTATGTCTTCAGCTTGATTACTCCTTTATTATGCAGCTTTTGTTGTGAAATATGTTGGTAATTATGAAAACTTGGCACTAATATGAAACGGAGATAGATAGATAGATAGATAGATAGTTTATTGGCCAAAGCAGAATGTATAATAAATAAAAAAAATATATATATATATATTTTCCCGTTGGTTATCGACAAGTCAGTTAATAAGGGATTCAATTTACCGCCAGATGAAATTAAACCGAGTATCGTCTTGTTCTTGTGCCCCTGGTGATGCCTTGTTCAATAGTTCAATAGTTCAATAGTTTATAACACCACCGTCATTATAATATTCTTTGAACATATGGCAAGGTTAATGGGAGATATTTAGTTTGTTCCCTAGACCTCTATCAAGCTTAAAATTACACCCTCTTGAGTCCCTTTCAAGATAAATTTGTACATTTTTCGGTAGAAAAATTTCCCGGCCGAAGGCCGGTTCCTATTAAATTACAGGCTCGCTATCGCTCGCCAGGATAAAATCGACACCTGAATGGCACGAAAGGTCTTAATATGGGGTGAAAGTTCTTAAAATCGCTAAACTAATGGGGCAAACGTTTTAGAATATCAAAAGCAATGGGGCTAAACGTGAGGGAGAAAGGGGTCAAGAAAAAAATCCCTCAAGTGGAGATCTCCCCTTAACCCCTTCTATAGAATCTATACCGACGCCGGCCTTTTAACTTTAGTCTGGCTACAATTAGACGAGTTTATTCAGTTTAAAAAAGGACCTCCAGCAATCAACAGGCTTATATCACACTAATCCTTTTCACTACCACAGTATCCTTCTTAAAATGGACAACATCGTCTAAATATTACTAGAATAAAACTCAAAATATATCCCGGTACAGAAGGGGTTAATATAATTGTGGGTTATTATGATATTATGATTATGAATTATTGAAGATTCATTATGATTATGAATTATTGAAGATTCATTATGATTATGAATTATTGAAGATTCATTATGATTATGAATTATTGAAGATTCATTATGATTATGAATTATTGAAGATTCATTATGATTATTGAAGATTCATTATGATTATGAATTATTGAAGATTCATTATGATTATGAATTATTGAAGATTCATTATGATTATGAATTATTGAAGATTCATTATGATTATGAATTATTGAAGATTCATTATGATTATGAATTATTGAAGATTCATTATGATTATGAATTATTGAAGATTCATTATGATTATGAATTATTGAAGATTCATTATGATTATTAATTATTGAAGATTCATTATGATTATGAATTATTGAAGATTCATTATGATTATGCATTATTGAAGATTCATTATGATTATTAATTATTGAAGATTCATTATGATTATGCTTGCTTTTACTATTTCGAGCAATGTATTAGTATGTTCCCTCCACCAACCGACTTTACTCCTAAACTCAATTAATGAAATCAACAAATACATGTGGCAGTCCAGGGATTCGAACCTAGGATGCTCACACCGAAATTCAGTGCATTTATCCATTGCGATACGAATCTTGGTAGTTTAGGAAAATGGCAGGGAAGTAAAAAGAGTGAAAGAGAGAGACGAAGAGTGAAGTGTGAGGAAATAAAGAGTGACAGAGAGAGACGGAGAGTGAAGTGTGAGGAAATAAAGAAGAGGTAAGAGGAGAGAGAGAGGGAGAGTGGGAGGGGTGAAGAGTTAAGGGGAGAATTCCACTTGAGGGATTTTTTTCTTGGCCCCTTTCTCCCTCATGTTTAGCCCCATTGTTTTTTAGATTTTTAAGATGTTCGCCCTATTAGTTTGGCGATTTTAAGAACTTTTGCCCCATTTTAAGACCTTTCGTCCCATTTAGGTGTCAATTTTTTCCTGGCGAGCGACAGCGAGCCTGTAATTTAAGAGGAATCGGCCTTTGGACGGGACATTTTTCTACCGAAAAATGTACAAATTTATCTAGAAAGGGAGCCTGGGGGGTGTAATTTTAAGCTTGATGGAGGACTAGGGAACAAACTAAAAACCTCCCCTTAAGGGGAGGTTTTTAGTGTGTTTCCTAGACTTCCATCAAGCTTGAAATTACACCCCCTTGACCCCTTTTTCAAGATAAATTTGTACATTTTTCGGTAGAAAAATTTCCCGGTCAAAGGCCGGTTTCTCTTAAATTACAAGCTCGCTATCGCTCGCCAGGAAACAATGGACACCTAAATGGCACGAAAGATCTTAAAAGTGACATAAATGGGGCGAAAGTTCTTAAAATCGTCAAACTAATGAGGCGAACGTCTTAAAATCTCAAAATCAATGGGGCTAAACATGAGGGAGAAAGGGATCCAAAAAAAAATTCCTCGAGTGGAAACCTCCCCTTAAAAGAGGTAAGGAGAGTGGGAGAGCGAGGTAAGGAGAGTTTTATGAGTTAAGGGAACTTAAGGGGGGTCACAGGCTTTTTTTCTCTCCTTTCCTCTCTTTATCTGGCTTGTATCTATTCGGACCCATTCAGCCTGCTGTTTTAAGACGTTTACTCTCATCCAGGTGTCGATTTTTTCTGGCGAGCGGTAGCGAGCCAGCATATTTTGTTTAAAGTTTTTGACAGCAGGCTAAATTTGTACATTTTTCGATAGAAAAATGTCTCCGGCGATGCCAGATTTCTCCATACAATGCTGGTTCGTTATCGCTCACCAGGAAGAAATTGACACCTGGATGGGGATAAACTTCTTAAAAGAGTAGGCTGAATGGGGCCGAATGGATACAAGCCAGAAAAAGAGAGAAAAAAAAAAGCCTGTCACCCCCTTAACCCGTCCAGCCCCGGCTAGTATTGTAATGTTTGTTCACCAGAACCCGGCCGGTTTTCAAAAAATGGTTTTATTCCAGAAACAATAGCGAATGGGTTAGGAATGAAGGAAAAACCACGAAAAACCGCTCAAAAAACTTTAAAAATGGTCCTACAGAGCCCCCGAAAACGTATTTTACAAGAGTAAAAAAATTGAAGGCAATTACCCCAAAAAACAAGGTTATTGCGCACGCACGTGCACTTTGAGAGTTTTCAACCATCGGCACGGGTGCGTGGGATACGTACACAGTTCCCATACAAATCTGAGCCCTCTTGAGTGGCTACACCTGAGGTTACGGTCGGCGCAATTAGGGTGACGCGCCAGGCGCGTCTCTGGGGCTGTGCGTTACATACATCGCCGACGCGCCAGGCGCGTCGCTGGGGCTGTACGGGTTAAGGAGAGTTTAATAGAGGTAATGAGAACTCAATGGTAAATAAAGTGAGGGGTGAGGAGAGTTTAATGGCAAGGAGAGTGAGAGAGAGGTAAAGAGTGAGAAAGAAGAACAAAAAAGATAATTAGAATGGTAAGGAGAGAGAGAGAGAGAGAGAAGCAGAGTGAATGGTAAGGAGAGAGAGAGAGAGAGAGAGAGAGAGAGAGAGAGAGAGAGAGAGAGAGAGAGAGAGAGAGAGAGAGAGAAGCAGTGTGAAAGAGGTGATGTGTTAATAAGATAGTCAAGGAGAGTGATATACTGTATAGGTAAAAAGAGTTAGAGTTTATATCTATATTATTAAATCAGTTCGTGTGTCTGTTTGTCTGTCTGTGCGTTCTTAATAGGTGGCCGCAGTTTTGGACCTGGGGAGCTGAAACTTTGCATGTGGGTGTCAATTGACCTGGGTCAGGTCATAGAGGGGGCGAGGCCACGATCGGAGGTCGTTTCGAGGCCGAAATTGAAAAAAAAAAAAAAAATGGAAAAAAAAAATGAAAAATATGGCCGTTTGGGGCAGAACGAGGCCTCCGATCGAAAAGATGTATGGAACGAAAGTTGTTCGCCATCCCCCAAAATGGGGGTACGGATGAGGTCAGATCCAAAATCGGAGGTCATTTAGCGGCCGAAATCGAGGTCGCCTTTAATGAGGCACAGGGAGGTCGAGGCCGGTGATTATGGTAGTAGTAGTATTGTGATGATTGTGGTAGTAGTGATTGATGGTGATTATGGTAGTAGTCCCCTGCTATACTCCGGACAGCATAAACAGACCGTTGGTAGGGCAGAACTTGACAACACTGTTTTACCCTCGCTATCAGGTGATAAGTTGATAATGCGGCCGAGAAACCATTTGCCCCCCCTCTCTCTCTCTCTGGGAGATGAAATTGTACTAACTTAATTATTAACGTGATTTTTATATACCCTAAATCTATATATATAATGTCTTAAATTATAAAATAAACTATTGGTCAAAATATTCTGTGTGGCAGACTTTAAAGTGTTTGCTTTTATTGTACGGTTTTCTGTAATCATAATGAATGGGATACTTCTCTATAGTAGAAAATTATCCAGTGTTTCTGATGTTATGACTTTTTTTCCACACCACCATTGAGGTAAAAGTCTAGGTGCGTTTATTTTTATAGAGGTTTCCCCAGTATGTACTGTATATGAATATATATACAATAGTCGAGTCGAGTTTTTTTATAGTTGCTGTTAAATATGGATGTTTACGGTGCCAACTTCCATATAGCCTGAAAATCGCAAGTGGTCAATTACATTGCCATTCCATTATATTACGTGAATGTATTATTCTAAATATTCGTTATGTTTATTCAATACAATGTTGGTATCAGATGCTACTAGACAAAATTTCGCAATATATATACTGTATATATAATTCAAGCTTCGGAAGCATCTTATTTACTAAAGTCATGGGCAAAAACACTGTAAATTTATAATTAGTTTGGATTGTAAAGTAAATTATGGTAACTCTTTATTATATATTTAAATTAAAGAGCTGTTTCCGAGTACGTTCTAGCTTACTGTGAAAAGCAACACACACACACACACACACACACACACACACACACACACACACACACACACATAATGGCGTAAGGTGTCCAGTATCTGTTTATCTACAAGGGCTTCTAATCTCCTTAAGGGGGTCACAGGCTTTTTTTCTCTCCTTTTCTCTCTTTCTCTTGCTTGTATCTATTCGGCCCTATTCAGCCTACTGCTTTAAGATGCTTACTTCCATCCAAGTGTTGATTTTTTCCTGGCGAGCGGTAGCGAGCCAGCATATTTTGTTTAACGTTTTTGACAGCAGGCTAAATTTGTACCTTTTTCGATAGAAAATTTTCTCCGGCGAAGCCGGATTTCTCCATACAATGCTGGTTCGCTATCGCTCACCAGGAGGAACTTGACACCTGGATGGGGATAAACGTCTTACAACAGTAGGCTGAATGGGGCCGAATGGATACAAGCCAGGGAAAGCGAGAAAAGGAGATAAAACAAGCAGGTCACTCCCCTTAGGTATATCAGTCCTAATCAGTAATACCCTTATCAGTCAATACGAGTGGCGGTAACCATACTACACTCTGTTTATTTTCAGATGACGATAAATTGAATCCCTTAGCAGCTAATTTTTCGATACTTGATGGACAAATATGAAATTACTGTGTCTGTGCATCATACTAAGACCAAGTTTATTTCATTAGCACCATATTTCACTGCAAAATCTTCGAAATTACTTGAGAAATCTTGATGGGAACGTTTCACTTTACCGTCAGTTGAAAAGAAACAGAGTATAGTAATCTTATCTACGCCGTATTATATGTAACTGGTATGGGTAACTTGTATACATAATCACACTATCTATCTATCTATATGCTCAGGCCCAATCCCCACTTTTCCTATTTTTGTTTTGTTTTACTCTATAATCACACTATACGTAATTCAATGCTATAATCACACTATACGTAATTCAATGCTATAATCACACTATACGTAATTCAATGCTATAATCACACTATACGTAATTCAATGCTATAATCACACTATACGTAATTCAATGCTATAATCACACTATACGTAATTCAATGCTATAATCACACTATACGTAATTCAATGCTATAATCACACTATACGTAATTCAATGCTATAATCACACTATACGTAATTCAATGCTATAATCACACTATACGTAATTCAATGCTATAATCACACTATACGTAATTCAATGCTATAATCACACTATACGTAATTCAATGCTATAATCACACTATACGTAATTCAATGCTATAATCACACTATACGTAATTCAATGCTATAATCACACTATACGTAATTCAATGCTATAATCACACTATACGTAATTCAATGCTATAATCACACTATACGTAATTCAATGCTATAATCACACTATACGTAATTCAATGCTATAATCACACTATACGTAATTCAATGCTATAATCACACTATACGTAATTCAATGCTATAATCACACTATACGTAATTCAATGCTATAATCACACTATACGTAATTCAATGCTATAATCACACTATACGTAATTCAATGCTATAATCACACTATACGTAATTCAATGCTATAATCACACTATACGTAATTCAATGCTATAATCACACTATACGTAATTCAATGCTATAATCACACTATACGTAATTCAATGCTATAATCACACTATACGTAATTCAATGCTATAATCACACTATACGTAATTCAATGCTATAATCACACTATACGTAATTCAATGCTATAATCACACTATACGTAATTCAATGCTATAATCACACTATACGTAATTCAATGCTATAATCACACTATACGTAATTCAATGCTATAATCACACTATACGTAATTTAATGCTATAATCACACTATACGTAATTCAATGCTATAATCACACTATACGTAATTCAATGCTATAATCACACTATACGTAATTCAATGCTATAATCACACTATACGTAATTCAATGCTATAATCACACTATACGTAATTCAATGCTATAATCACACTATACGTAATTCAATGCTATAATCACACTATACGTAATTCAATGCTATAATCACACTATACGTAATTCAATGCTATAATCACACTATACGTAATTCAATGCTATAATCACACTATACGTAATTCAATGCTATAATCACACTATACGTAATTCAATGCTATAATCACACTATACGTAATTCAATGCTATAATCACACTATACGTAATTCAATGCTATAATCACACTATACGTAATTCAATGCTATAATCACACTATACGTAATTCAATGCTATAATCACACTATACGTAATTCAATGCTATAGCTGTTATACCCTGTTCCAAATATGTAGGCCAAAACTCTAGAACATTAAGGGGAGACAGACCGTTTGTTTGGTCTGTTAATTATTTTATTCATATATTTGTTTTAGTTTCCTCCCTAGACCTCCATCAAGCTTAGAAAAACACCCCCTAGACCCCCCTTCAAGATAGATTTGTACATTTTTCGGTAGAAAAATGTCCCGGCCAAAGGCCGATTCCTCCTTTAATTACAGGCTCGCTATCGCTCGCCAGGAAAAAATCGTCACCTAAAGGGCACGAAGGGTCCTAATATTGACAAAGAAATGGGGTGAAAGGTCATAAAATCACCAAACTAATGGAACCAACGTCTTATAATCTCAAAACTAGTGGGGCTAAACATTAAGGAGAAGGGGGTCCAGAAAAACGGTCTGCCTCCCCTTAACCTCTATACCTCACAAACGGCTCGAGTAGTCAAGCTAATCTGTCTACCATTTGGGAAGGGTCAATTAAGGGGAGATTTCCACTCGAGGGATTTTTTTCTGGACCCCTTTCTCCCTCATGTTTAGCCCCATTGCTTTTGAGATTTTAAGACGTTCGCCCTATTAGTTTGGACATGTTGCCCCATTTCTGTCAATTATAAAGACCTTTCGTGCAATTAAGGTGTCAATTTTGTCCTGGCGAGCGATAGCGAGCCTGTAATTTAAGAGCAACCGGCCTCTGGCCGGGACATTTTTCTACCGAAAAATGTACAAATTTATCTTGAAAGGGGGTCTACGGGGTGTAATTTTAAGCTTGATGAAAACGTAGGGAACAAACTAAATACCTCCCCTTAACCCAGCCAGGCAATGGGTATGGAAGTTTGCATCCCATTTGCTCTGGTCCTTATTGAGTTATAGAGGCTAGGGGGGTCACGATTTATAGAGGCTACCTATTGGGAACAGGGTATATTGTGTTATGCCAGTACGACATGATTAAAGGGAAGTTTGTAATTTGTTCCCTAGACCTCCACCACACTTAAAAGAAAATCCCCCAAGAACCTCCATCGAGAAAAATGTCCAGGTCAAAGGTCGGTTCTTCCTAAATTGCAGGCTCGCTCTCGCTCGCCAGGAAAAAAAACCCAGACACCTAAAGGGCACGAAAGATCTTAATATTAACAAATATATGGGGCGAAAGGTCTTAATATCGACAAAGTAATGGGGGCAAACGTCTTAAAATTTCAAAACCAATGGGGCTAAACAAGAGGGAGAAGGGGGTCCAGAAAACCGGCCCATCCCCCCCCTAAAGTTGTATATTTTTCAGTTTCTTCAGACCATATATATTCAGTCTAGTTGTCGATTCCAATGTGAATATACTGTACAGTCGGCCTATTAAGGGGAGGTTTTTAGTTTGGTCCGTAGATAGCCTTCAAGCTTAAGATTACACCCTCTTGAGCCCCTTTCAAGAGAAATTTGTACATTTTTCGGTAGAAAAATTTCCCGGCTGAAAGCCGGTTCCTCTTAAATTACAGGCTCGCTATCGCTCGCCAGGATAACATCGACACCTAAATGGCACAAAAGGTCTTAAAATTGACAGAAATGGGTTGAAAGTTCTTAAAATCGTCAACATAATGGGGCGAACGTCTTAACGTTAGGAAAACAATGGGGCTAAACATGAGGGAGAAAGGAGTCCAGAAAAAAATCCCTCAAGTGGAAATCTCCCCTTTAAGTGATGTCTCGGCACCCAGTATATTTTGATCAATAATTGGTATCGGCAACATCTAAACTTAATTTATTCATTTCAAGTGAGATATACAAACATGTTCCTACACTTACCCACCCTATTCAACATCTGACAGACATTAATACAGCACAAAGCGAGCCAAACATAATGACGACTGAGACATGACTTATTAGGCCGACTATACCAACAAGTGGTACCCGTCTTGCAACTCAATCCCACCCCTACTCTGTGCAACTCTCCAACCCAAGAGTGAAACGTTACTCTCAAACTTTCTTCTACTCAACAGCTGAGCTCTGGAACTCTCTCCCAGAATCCGTCTTTCCCTCTTCCTATGACTTAAATTGCTTCAAACTCTGTGTGTCCAGGCATTTTGGCTCGAACGTCCCTTGATTTTGGCCCTGTCACTCTTTCAACTATGGGGGAGGCACTCGCTATAGGCAGTAATGCCTTTTGCCTCCCTCAATCACATAGAAGAAAAAAAAAAAAAAAAAAAAGTAGTGAGATAAAAACTTGCTCAGCTAAAATTGTCTGGCATAGCGCTGCTCGTGTGATACCACCTAATGAAGAAGCTGTGAAATTCAAAGGGTTGATAGATATAGATTTAAAGGTAGCCTGACCAGGATTCGAACCCACTCACTCCAGGTGCCCGACTCTCGTAATTATACCTTGGGTGAGTGGGTTCGAATCCTGGTCAGGCTACCTCTCTCCCAACCTGTCGTACATTATCATTAGATATAGATTTAACTTTGACTACCTTTGCAAAATGAAGTCGTCTAATTGAAACCTGTATACAATTGACCACTTGCGAGTTTCGTTCTATAAGGAAGTTGGAGTTTTAGACATCGATATTTAGCAGAATTACCAGCTAAAATATGGCTGTAGTTCATTTATAAGTACATCAAATCCAATTTAACATAATCTTTAGCCATCAGAAACATACATTGTTATTGCATTTATGTTTACTGTCGATGTCTACAGCTCCAACTTCCTTATAGCCTGAAACTCGCAAGTGGTCAATTTACTAACTCGTACGAAAGTGCTGTATTGGCACCTCCGACCTTTGTTAGCAAAAATATAGATGACAATTTAACGGGAGACAGACAGTTTTTTCTGGACCCCCTGCTCCCTAATGTTTAGTTCCACTAGTTTTGAGAGATTTTAAGACGTTGGTTCCATTAGTTTGGAGATTTTAAGACCTTTCACTCCATATCTTTGTCAATTTTAGGAGGACCCTTCGTGCCATTTAGGTGTCGATTTATTCCTGGCGAGCGATAGCGAGCCTGTAATTTTAGGAGGAATCGGCCTTTGGCCGAGACATTTTTCTACCGAAAAATGTACAAATCTATCTTGAAGAGGGGTGTTTTTCTATGCTTGATGGAGGTCTAGAGAGGAAACTAAAAAAATAAATAAATGAATGATTAGACCAAACAAACAGCCACTGTCCCCTTAATAAAATATATATTGTGGTCAGTACGTGTCGGTGTACCGGTATGTAGGGTAAGACACATACTGTATGTACCCTTGCGCACATAAAGTTCTGTTCCTTGAATCCTTGTTGTCGTGATCTGATCTGGACAGGACAACAATAGGCATGAATTGCGAGTGTGGTTTCTTTTAATTACCAGTTGACTAATCAGAGGAGTTAAGGGGAGATTTCCACTTGAGGGATTTTTTTCTGGACCCCTTTCTCCCTCATGTTTAGCCCCCATTGTTTTTCTAATTTTAAGACGTTTGCCCCATTATTTTGACGATTTTAAGAACTTTCAACCCATTTCTGTCAATTTTAAGACCTTTCGTGCCATTTAGGTGTCGATTTTATCCTGGCGAGCGATAGCGAGCCTGTAATTTAAGAGGAACCGGCTTTCAGCCGGGACATTTTTCTACCGAAAAATGTACAAATTTATCTTCAAAGGGGTTCAAGGGGGTGTAATCTTAAGCTTGAAGGATATCTAGGGACCAAACTAAATATCTCCCCTTAACCACTGCACAAGAAACTGCACTTGTAATTTCCATCATGCACATTATATTTCCATGTAAAAGATCACGGAGAGGAATAGAATTTATTTGGGCAACTGTACATTAATGACTACATACATAATCCCTAATAAGATTTAGTACTGAGTAGCTCTCGGTGCATCTCGGTATAATATCAAACATAAATATCAAAACACTGCCAAGATAAACTGTGGAGTACAATCGGCCTAATAAGTGATGTCTCGGCACCAAGTATGTTTTGATCAATAATTGGTATCAGTAATGTCTTCATTTCTTCATATCGAGTGAGATATACAAACATGTTCCTACACTTACCCACACTATTCAACATCTGACAGACATTAATACAGCACAGAGCAAGCCAAACGTAATGACAGCTGGGACATGACTTATTAGCGCGACCGGACAATCGGCCTAATAAGTGATGTCGCGCACCAAGTATATTTCGATCAATAATTGGTGTCAGCACTATCTAAACATTAATTAATCGTTTCGAGTGAGATATACCAACATGTTCCTACACTTACCCACCATATTCAACATCTGACAGACATAAATACAGCCCAGAGCGAGCCAAACGTATGACAGCTGGGTGGGACATGACTTATTAGCGCGACTGTACCTCTTGGTGTATTTGGGTGAAGTTTTTGTTAATGCCCTGGTAGATGGACACAACGGCCTCCCTGTCACCATATAGGTCCGCGGCCCTACCGACCACCTGTCCCAGAGTCTCGCCCCTCAATGGCCACGTCCCGGGGTTCGATAGATAGCTCCATTTTAAGTCCTCGCCGCTGGTACTGCTAAATCTGTGGAACAAATATAGTTTTTTATAGAGAGAGTGTGTGTGTGTGTGTGTGTGTGTTACTCAGTTACTTGTTCGTCAAGGGGAATCCACGCAATGCGAGCTAAGCTCATTATTATCGCGCCTCCTTAACTGGGAATGTATTGCGTGAAATGCATGTTAAGTGTTTTATGTACTGTTGGAATGGCTGTGGATGTGTGTGTAGTCTGTGTTTAGCCAATTGGCGACATCGGAAACGAAGGCTTAGGGTGGATCTGTATGGTACCATTCTCACTATAGACGGTACCGTCTCGCCCGAAGGCTTAGGTAGCCATCAGCTTAGGTGAACCATATGATACCCATCTCGCCTTGTACCATTTTTGCCAACCCCAGATGGGACGTCACAACGTCGTCCACTTATTCCAGGTACCTATTTACAGCTAGGTGAACTGAGGCTAACACATGAAAGGAGACAAGCCCAATTTGTCTCCGCCCGGCCGGGGATTGAACCCCCGACCCCTCGTGTGTGAGACGAGAGCTCTACCTACTAGGCTACGGGCTGTGTGTGTGTGTGTTGGCGGCCGGAATGACTACACCATACCCTGTTCATGTCCTAGCAAGTGAACAGGGAAACTAAAAAAAACAAAAAATCCATAATCTCAATGTTGGCATATTTCTAGTAAAATTATATTAGCGATCATCACCAAAATGAATAAATCTTAATGTTCGAGTTTTAATAGTTTTACTATAGTTTGTTTATGATTATTATTGTTTTGTCTTCATATATCGAGGAAAAAAAATAGTTGAAGTTATGAAGACGAACCCCTGACTTTTGAGAGTGACTGTAATTATAAGCAAGGTGTATTCCAGTCGTTATTGGGTAGCGTGTGCCCGAATACAATGACAGATAACGTAGTCTGCTATAGTCTATTCGCTGTAAGTAGGCAGGAAATCATGACCTCTATCCTCTGTAACTCAATAAGGGCTGGAGCAAATTGGCAGTAATTTTCCACATCTATTCCTTGACTGACTCTTCCCAAATGGTAGATATAATTATTAGCTCGATTACTCTAGTTGTTTTTGAGTTACAGAGGTTAGAGGTCATGATTTCTCGCCTACTTACAGTGAATAAACTACCTACCTAGTGAACCTAGAAATGTGAATAAACTACCTACCTAGTGAACCTAGAAATGTGAATAAACTACCTACCTAGTGAACCTAGAAATGTGAATAAACTACCTACCTAGTGAACCTAGAAATGTGAATAAACTACCTACCTAGTGAACCTAGAAATGTGAATAAACTACCTACCTAGTGAACCTAGAAATGTTGAGTACTGTGAAGTTTTATGGTAGAAATGCAATGTATGGGTCTTAAAGGACTCAGAAACTGCCGGATGCTATTTTGTATCTGTGTAGCATTTTGCATAATTGACCTAATTAGCATATTAATTAGGTATAATAACTAAATACCGTACGGAATATCTTGATAAAAACGCAACATATAGACTTCAAAATAATATCCAGACCTGTTTTCGACAAGGAATCCAAATAACATGGTTTTAATCTCCTAAAATCCCTCCAACTATCCATAATCCAATATAGCCACCATGGATAACTATCCTAAATGATTCCTAAAATTTTACCGAAAAATGTACCGAAAAATTTACAAATTTATCGTGAAAGGGGGTCTATGGGGTGTTTTACTAAGCTTGATGGAGGTTAGCGAGGACACTCAAAAATATATTAATCAATAATGTCGAGAGGGGGGTTAACCTTTACAGTACCGGCGTCTTTTTTTGGTTTTGATTTCAGCTGCATTTAGACGATTTTATGAAGCTTAGGAAGGATATATGGTAGCTAAAAGGATTAATTGAGATAGGTTGCAATCTTTTAACAGGTATTCATCCTTCCTAAACTGAATAAGAGCTTAGGAAGGATATATGGTACCGGTAGCTAAAAGGATTAATTGAGAGATAGGCTGCAGTCTTTTAATGGGTAACCATCCTTCCTAGGCTGCATAAAACCGTCTAATAGTTGCCAGAGTGAAATGAAAAGGATGTCACCGGTACTGAATGGGTTAACTCTATATTGGCTTAGGTAAAATAGTACCGGTATTAAACATTGTAAATAGCCTACTGTACAAATAATGTAATACTTGATAGGCCTAGCTAAATAAAACTGTTTCAATTTAATTTTTTGTTTGGACCTTCCCATCTTTTATCACCATTTGTTTGCAGATTTTAAGACGTTTCACCCCATTAGTTTGGCGAAAATATTACCCTTCACGCCATTCAGGTGTCGACATTTTTCTGGGCGAGCGATAGCGAGCCTGAACTTAAAAGTAATCGGCCTTTGGCAGGGAACTTGTTCTATCGAAAAATGTACAAAATTAGCTTGAAGGAAGTCTAGGTACCGGTAGGCGTTTTTTGTTAGCCTAGGGGACAAACGAACACACATTGCTCGAAAAATGGCAAAAACAAGCAAAATCCTCAATAATAATCAAACCAAGCATAATACTAACCCCCAAGACGTCGGAGAAGCTAGTGTTAAAGGTGAATTCCAGGGATGATACCTATTCAAACTACAATGTCCATTGGGATCTGCTTGGTTTTAGGTAGATGATACTGAAGAACTTCCATCAATTTGTTTTAACAATATAGAAATATAGCTTATCTAAGCTACCGTATTTTATGTGGCGCGAACTGGCGTGTTTACCATGACGTAACTGTAGCCAATGGCGGGAACTCTCCTCCTAATCTACCATGATTGGAAGCCAAAGCGTCACATCTTTCCTTTGCCCCTCAACTTTCTCTTCATAATTGCTGAGGGGCACAGGGCCCTGGGTGGGGCTTTGGTTTCCCGGGCGTTTCCGCACCCTCCTCAGCTCCCCGTCATGGAGTGGCTTCGGTCACCCAGGCTTTATTGTGGTCGGCAGGGAGGGTTCTGTGGGGGCGCTCGGTTGTGGCCTTGGCCTTGCTCGGGGCCTTGGGGCTGTTCGGCCAGGCAGCTTGGGGAAAAACAACAACAACAACAACAACAACTCTCGACATGGGAAATGGGTGAATCTGTGTTTTTTTTTTATTTGAGAAACTCTTATAATTTGTATGCATGTTTACAGCTCAACATTTGTCTTTACCACTGTCTGGTCAAGGGACCGCGATATATAAATTGAACAGAAAACGATATTATCATTACGAAATAGGCCTTAGAACCGAGTTCCCTCAACTCTGGACCAGGCTAAACATGCATAAACACTGCATGTATATTAATTGCTGGCGAGCTGGGATTATTTCTTGATGTGCACCACATCATCAGGACGTTGGTCGATCTTTTGCAGAACGTGAGTATTGAATTGAAAGGTATTAATTACGAAAAACAGACCTCACTGTTCAGGACCGCATATCTTGTTTACAAACGGCGTCTCTACACAATGGAGTCACTCCAGCTGGCTGAAAATGCCAATTCGTCACCAACGACTATAATTATATATTAGTATTTTGTTCTGGAGTTTAATGAAATTATATCGATATTACCCATATACATAAATTACAGTATATTCATGCCAAGTTATGACCCTGCATTAATCTTCGTTTTTTCGTTCATCCCTGTAGTTCACCTTTAAGAAGAGATAAGATACACAAACAAGGCCGAGGTCAGATAATTGATAAAGTCGGTGTCACAAGAGCTATTTTTCCAGCCAATTTATACGGGCAATTATTGTCTGGCAACTTCAAAAATAAAGTTTCTTATACATTAAATAACCTGACATAATCTACCTTCGATCTAGTTTCAGATTCCAATGCGAAAGAGCCTCAAAATACTACGAGAAAATACTTGCTCATCGAAAATTGCCCGAAAATGCACTCGTGTGACACCACCTTAAAGCTGAAGCTGCTGGAGTCACATGAGCCTTTTTTTCGAGCAAGTTTTACGGGCATTTATGGTCTGGCGTCGCTTCAAATATTATAATTTATCAGAATTCAGCCGCCAATCATACTCTACCTTCAGTCTAGTCACCGATGCCAGTGCAAAAAATTCCCTAGCCTATTTATAACGAAAACAAACTTGTTCATGGAAAATTGACGGAAAAATCGATCGTGTGACAGCGGCTTAATTAAGCAAAGGAAAACCACGAGCTTGAGATTGGGATGTGAAAAACTGATAATATAGGCCTAGGCCTATGTACACTCAACTCATTTCATCCGCAGTCTCGGAAATTTTAGTTATGCAAATATATTTTGTTCAGGCGTGGTCTCCATACACCAAAGGAGACATCAAGAAATTAGAAAAGGTACAGCGAAGAGCCACAAGAATAGTTCCAGAGCTGGCGGGGTTAACATACGAACAGAGACTAGCCCAGCTGGGTCTCACTACTCTGGAGTAACGAAGGATAAGGGGAGACATGATAGAAACTTTCAAGATCCTAAAAGGTTTTGACAGATCGGTGAGGAAAACTATCTGCAGCTAGCTCCCAGAGAACAACATATGGAGCCCAGAGGACACAGCATGAAGTTGTTGAAGCCCCGTCACAGAACCACCAAACGGAATAAGTTTTTTAAATCGAGAATCGTGAATAAATGGAACAGTCTCACTGAAAATGTAGTTAGCAGCACAAGTATAAATGTTTAAAAATAGATATGACCAGTTTGAGACTGAAAGGAAAATGAGAAGAGGCACCTCTTATGAGCTTTGACTCTTTTGCCTCTTTACTATCACTAAGGTAAGCAATCACTAAGGTAAGATTGCTGTAGGAAACTGCATTGCTTCAACATTTCTTGATTATTTTTGTTTCCATTGTAGGCCTAGGCCTATACATTGCACATTTATTTTATACATTAACTTTTTAGCTTTTCATAAGCCTAAACAATATTCTGGGATGCTGCGGATTCTACGAGTTGCATATAGCCTATAGGCTACTCAACGACATAAATCTTGGTCCGATATGAACTCTCAAACTGCAAAATGAACCTCCCAAATGTAAATTATTATGTTCTATCCAACAACCAACTCTACTCCTAAAATCGATTAATGAAATATTACAAACACATGTGGCAGTCCGTGGATTCGAACCCAGGACGCTCACACCGAATATCAACACCTTATGCATTACACCACGAAGGCAGTTAAAGAATGGTGGACACTGCCTACGATTTATTATGCAACTTCGAATCCTGCAAATCAATCTAAGCATGTACACACATCCCAACTGCAACTCACATAGGCTATGCATATGTGAATGGAAAGAGCAATTATATTAGGTACCGTAAACAAATTAATTAAATTTTCGTTGTCATTATAGCCTACAGAAAGTTCATTAATTTTGTGTTAGGCTAGGCTATCACTATAAAAAAAAAAAAAAAAATGGCGTTGTTTCGCCTACCCTGATTTATGAGAATGTTCGATTCTGTTGGGGATAGCTTCGAAAACCCAGGCCGTAACTTATTTCGTTGAGTGTAGCCTACAGTACATTTCCACATCTATTCCCTTGCTGACCCTTCTCAAATGGTAAGACACATTAGCTCGATTAGGCTACTCTGGTCGTTTGCGAGTTCGGCTATTGAGGTTGGGCTAATGTTCAGGAGTTAGTTACAATACATCCATTCTAAGCTTCATAAAATCGTCTAAATGTAGCCTAGCTGAAATATAAGACGTCACTGGTACATAATCAGAGTTGTAGATATGTGGAATAGGCTACCTAGTACCGTAGTAGGATCAAGAACGATAGAGAGCTTCAAGATAACATTAGAATGATAGACATAGGATGATAGGACCTTATGGACGAGATGTATTGCACTATTGGGTGTGAGAGGAATCTGTCTTGTATGGGTCATTCGGTTTTCTGCAGAGTCGCAAACTTCATATAAATAGGTTCGGAGATTTACAGCCTAGGCCTATTTGTTCTAGCCCTTTTTGAGATACCGGATATTAGGAGTTATGATTTCTTGCCAATTTAGAGTGAACCGACTATAATTACCTTGTCTGTATGTACGAAGATGGCAACCGTTGTCTGGGTGGGAGTAATCCATTGCCCCGCGACCCGCACTTAGCAACAGTTCTGAGCAGCATCACTACACCACCCCGTCTGAGGTACTGTGAGAGACTGGAGAAGAGGCAATGAGGCATGAGCATGATGAGCCACTGTGCCACATGACAATAAAGTTTCAACTCGACTTCGCAGGGTTACCAAATCAAGTCCGCTAGATTTTTTTTGTATTTTTGTATTTTGTTTTAAATGTGGATGAGGAAGACAAAGTGCAAAAGTGCCAGTGACGAGTGTCTCCCCCAGGGTTGAAAGATTGAAAGGGCCTCAATCAAGGAATGTTCGAGCCAAAATGCCTGGACACACGGAGTTTGAAGATAATAATTATATTAATGCCGAAAATCGTAGAATAATGCCACAATCTACCATATCACTCTAAAATTTATCAAATCTCCAGAATTTCGCTGAAATTCATGTCGCTAGATGTAAATATTTGCCTCTAGATCGAAGGAAATACCTCTAGATCGAGCGGGAACGTAGCTAAATTGGCAACCCTGTAGATAGTCTGATTCTGTCCTGGTGTGAATGAACCCCTTGCGAGTTTCAGGTTATAAGGCAGTTGGAGTCGTAAGCATCTCTATTATACAGAAATGCAATAATAATGTACGTTTCCGACGGATAAAAAGTATTTTGAATTGGGTCTTATGTATTTATATATGTACTACAACCTTATTTTAGCTGGTAATCCTGCTAAATATCGTTATCTACAGCTCCAACTTCCTTTTAGAACGAAACTCGCAAGTAGTTAATTCTACTGGCCACTTATTCACAGTCACACGAGCGCTTTTCCTGGCAATTGTTCTCGGCAATTCTGGTCTGGAATCTTCTGCAATCTAGCTTAATCATAATTCAGTTAATTTTAAGGGGGTAGGTTTTATTTATTTGTTTATTTCCTTATTATCATATTAATTTCTTCCCTGGGCCTCCATGAAGCTTTACGCAAAACCTCCTCAAGACACCCCTTTGAGATTAATTTTTAACTTTTTCAGTAGAATAATGTTCCAGCCGAAAGCCGGTTCCTCCAAAATTACAGACTCTCCAGGAAAATATTCGACAGTTGAATGGCACGAAAGGTCTGTAAAAGTTTATATTGACAAAAATGGGGTGAAAGGTCTTAAAATCAACACACTAATGTGGCGAACGTCTTAAAATCAGTCCGTACCCTTTTAAATTCCCACAGATCCTACCAAAGCTGTATAAAATCGTCTAATTTTAGGCAAAACAAACTGGCTGAACGCGTCAATGGGTAAACTAAAGTAAAGTGGTGCGGTTTAGCAGAAAGTAGCACCTGATACAGATGCCAACAACAGGCCCCTGGGGCCCTGGGTACGGGGGAGTGGTGTTTGGGTAGAAGGGGAAATAAATAAACTGCATATTTTTACCCTGCGCACCACCGACGTTGGTAGGGTATTATAATTAACCCTGTGTCTGTCTGTGTATTTTTTGTTTGTTTGTGTGTGTGTGCAGTAGCCTATAATATATGTGTGTGTGTGTGTGGTGGGTGTATGTGTGTGTGTGTGTGTGCGTGCTCGCGAATCTAGAGAATGTGTGTGTACTAATCTCGATAATACATATATGGATTTATACAAAACTTGGTGAACATATATAATTTTGTGGTGTAATAGAAACCATCGACTTTTGGTAAACATTGGTGCCGCATTTTATCCTACAGCGTTTTTCAGAGCGCAGGGTATGCATTCTCCGTGGATGCGCTTTCATATTGCACAATTATTTCCTGAACATAATTTATTCTCGCTACTCCGATTATTAGCCCTTAACCTAACAAGTGCGCATGGGGGTAATTGAAAACGTCCCCCTGTGCTGACGTATTTGAGGTGTTTCCGTCACTAAAATATTCATTGTACCATTAATAGCATTAATAATTATCCATATGCGCCTATTATGGGTTGATTATAAAGGTATTAACCTGAAACAACAATAAAACGAGTGAAAACAGCGTTTGGATGGTCAAAATCGGAGATATAGCCCGGGAGTTGTATAATGTATGGGTGAGGCAAACTGCTTTCCCGCCAATTTCCCCCAAGGCCACTGAGACACAGTCGATCGATACTCTCTCTCTCTCTCTTGCACTCGCTTGCCATCAGTGATGACAACACCCTGCTTGCAACTCGCTAATGTTAGCACGAAAATATACCTCAGAATAAGGGAATAATAGGGAAAATAGGTGATAACTGAAGGAGAGGAGGAAAGTGGGGAAGGAGGGGAGGTAGAGGACTGAGATTTTGCATGGCCCAGGGGCCAAAAAAAAATAAAAAAATACAAAAATAAAAATAAAAAAAATAATTTTTTTTCGATGTCAAAAGTTGATTTTTTATTTTACTTACTCTCAAGAGTCTTCCCGCAGTCCGCCGGGGGAACTCTTAAGAGTCTCCCGGCAGCTCCCGGGTTAACGCCTTACGAGCGGGCCCGTCAGTAACTTCTACTACCCGCCAAGCGGGTGGTTTTACCCTAAACGACCTTGTTTCCGTGCTCTTTTTCATGCATAAACAAGAGCCAGAGCATAATACAATTATATATCCCTGAAAGGGCATTAATTGAGCTTTCGAATGACACCAGAACCATCCTTCTACGACCACGCGTTCTCTTGCAACGATCGTGCAAGACGAAGGGAAAATCCCTAAAATACGGTAATTTCCTTACATAATTCCCTGTGTAGCGAGGTAGTAAGTGTGGGTGTGTGTGGAGTAGATGTCAGTAGTCGCGCGGGACCCATGGCGAGCGGTCATGAGCCGACATACGCTCCTCCCATCGCCCGTCTCTCTCTCAAGAGCCATTATTGCTCAAAAATTGCACACAGACTTAAGTCGGGCCCCGCCACATAGTCCTTGGTTCTCTAGCCCGACTTAAGTCCACCCCCGCTAGACAAGGGTTAAAGGACTCTGACGCGTTTTAACAATTTATGCTGGCTATAATTAAGCGATCTTACGCAGTTTAGGAAGGATCTGTGGGAATTATAAGGGTAAAGACTATACCAATTAACCCTCAGACTTCCAGATACCTATATCATTCCATAATAATATTTAGTGTAATTTTTATTGAGTATTTCGCTAATTTCTATCTTCGAGCAATGTATTTAAAATGCCCCAGAACGAGAAGCCACGAACGAACACCACACAGAAACACCAAAGGAAAGGTCCACAGAACGAAAGGACCAGCTGACCGAGCCAGCCATTTCAGACAGGCCCATGCCCGCAGGGCTAAACAGCTCCAGGACGCACCCATTTACCTTTTCTAAACTGACCATTTTCCACACCTCACGTACACTAACCCTCTCGTGTCCTACACTCCTAACTACAAAGATGATGAACAGGAATATACATTCATATTAAAAACACCCATGCCCTGTCCCGACGTTGAGCCAATGCCAACACATCAGACAGCCATAATTATATCTATGTATGTTCTTACATCCGAGAAGTAGATGTTATATATCTTAGAAGTTCAAACACCCACGCTTGTCCCTAGACCTCGTATATCATTTTCCATGACTAGTATAGATATATGTAACCCGTGCTCAGTCGCCCCTTGCATTGTTCCTCTAGTAACTAAGTCTATAATATTAACTGCCACCAGCATTGATGCGACATAGCGGCACTGTCCTTGTGTCGTATTGTGCCAAGTACAGATCAACCAGGTTTCATCACCTTATTAGGACGACGACTATAATGTCATCGTTCATCGATGTATGCAATCCTTAGGTTAAGTATTTTTATCCGCCATTGTGTTCACCTTTTTCCATTTACTTTCCACAATTGTCATACGTCTTCCCCTTGCCTCCTTCGTATCCACAGTCCACACTACGCCAATTTACTTCGTGTCTTACACCTCTTACCCCAACCAGAGATTGTATAAGATAACCTGGTTACCAGTATCTGTCATAAGTACCCCGAAACAATAACTAAGTACCCCTACGAACTGCCGCTGTTGTTGGTATATTTATATTTAATAGAAAACGCAGTTCCCAGGGCCAACTAATAGTATCCATAACCCTCAGACTGATCACATAACTCTATCTTTTCCAGACTCATATACCACCCCATAGTTGCATTCCCCGGTAGCATTTGGCTAACGTATTCTACTGCCTTTTCAAACTTCCATATCAATTGTAGCCTAATGCCACCCCCACGCCCAGGGACCTTAGGGGCAAAATTTCCCTGTAGCCCTTGAACTCTCCCCCCCCCTCTCATTAAGACACCCGCGCTTCTCGACTCTTGTCCGACCTAGCCTCTCTCTCATACCTCTTGAAGATCCTTGAATTGTCCGTTGCTAACGCTCTCCAACCTTTTATATATATACTCCTATCCAGCCTACCTTCACTTAGTAGGCCAGAACAACATTAGAACTTTACTAGCCCCTTGCATGCCATCTATTCTCTTACAACACATTCACAACCCTGCACCCAATGGTCGTCGGTGCGAGGCTAGCCGCCCCGCCAGTAACTAACTTCTATTGCCATACTTCCAGATAAATGTGGCAGAGTTAGCAACCCAGTCTCCACCACATCCAGCAAACCCTACAATTAACAACCAGCCGAGTAAAACCAGCTAGCTAAGGCACCTTCGGTTTTGGTATTAAGGACACCCACATCTGTCTCATACACAGAGGGTTATTACAAACACTGGTGATATGGCAAGCCCCTAGCCACAGCCGCCGGACGACTATCACAGAGAGAGGGCGCCCAGCTCCCCCTTTTTGCCCACCCGAGGAGGGAGACCCCCACCCCCGCGGAGGTATACCTGGCCCCTGTTTTGACTTTCGAGTCATTGCCAGGTAGCACAGGAATTCTTCCTATCAATGAACTAACCATGCATGACTAACACCTTTACTAACCTCTATTAACTCACAATAAACCATTTACCTTTCTTGCATGCTCTGATCACTAAATTAGCACCTCAGCTATACCATAGAATGAAGATTGAACAATCTAGAGAGACGCTCCTATCACAGCTATCCCCATCCTCCTCACAAAGTAGATCCAGTCTCTCTCCCCTAAATACGTCCAGTATAGCCAAAATAGTACCTCTTACTAAGGCTCAGTTATATGAAAATATAAAGGCTTCCTATAGCCCTGTGCCACAACAGTAAATACCATCTTACCTAGTCCCCATATCTATTGAGAGCTCAATTAAGTCCATAAGACTCGAGATCCCTACTGTCTACAGGGTCCAGAACCGAACCTATAAATCTAACTCCCGCCCCCAGTCAAATCAGTTGAAAGCTAGACACCAACCAGGGGTCACTACCCTGCAGTTAACTTCTAGCTCTGCCCTTGTGTTGTTCCGGAGTGAGATCCCAGAGCCGGCAGACTCTGTGGCAGATTTGGATAGAAGGACCTGCCCACGTATTTAAGAACTTCACACATATGGCCCCCCTGGACGGCCGCGGAACCAGTCGTTAGCCCCCAACATCATGGACGCAAGATAACCAGGACCAGACCCATCAGATACTACCCAAGATTCCCTTTAGCAGTACTACATATTACTGTGCTGTTTAGAGATTCACTAATTAATATTTCTACGAAGTGGCTAAGACCTTGCCCAGTGTAATTCATACTTAACCATTCCATTTGGGACGTACTAAGCGATCAGTGCTCTTTAATTAACAGGCGACCTTGACTCTCGTAATTACCTTATTCAGATATTAAAACTCTAGTGATATCTAACGTTCGCCCACTGATTTGCGTTCTATGTATTTCTGGAACAAGGATATAAAACTTAGATCAGTACCCCCTGAGGTTACTAGAATTCCCGTGCTCTAAAATACGCGTGTCTAATCTAGTCTGTGAACTACTACTTGTGCACCAGAGCTACCAGTAATAAATCTAACAGTGAATATGAATCTATAAGTAACATTGATGGTCTTCGGTATATAAACCTGTGGAATCGAAGCCAGTGATCAGAAGATTAATACCTGAACGTTGGAAGTGGGAGACTAGGCTCCATCCAGATCCACTTATGCTAGTGTTGTTCAATTCTATTGTATTGTCTTACACAAGTATTCTGCAGTGGTATATCAATAAACGTGATCATGTAACTTGCTACCATGTGTTTCTTTGTGTTCTCTATTCCTCATATCTTGTATTGTGCATGCAGCCTTATATACCCAGTCAATTTAGAACTCACATTACCCAAGTTAAACCTGTAGAAAAACAGGGCATAACATTGGCGGCAGCGGTGGTTCTTGATTCGGATAAAAGGTTGCATTACACTGCAAGTTTGGAACAGTAGAAGCATGGCAACATCGCGAAATCTTCAGCCACTCGCACACATTCCCAAGTATGATGTAAACACGTATGATATCACCAGTTACTTCGACATAATAAAGCCAGTGTACGATGTGGTACTTCATAATGACCGCGAAAAAATCGCCATGGCAATTTTGCATATTATACAGTTGGGAGAAGCCGTTTCCCAACTTGTTGATAAGCCTACCTTTAAAGAATTTATTCACCAAATGGTGACACAGAATACGCCAGAGTTTACCTGGAACCAGTTTTGATCCTTCGTGATCCGGACCTTAGATCCACTTTTGGGTTCCCCCGTCGCCCCCAAAATAATAAAAGTCGACGAGATCAAGTATGAAGGGGATATAAATGTGACCCTCATACAACTCTACAGATACGTGAGGACCACGTATAGCTATGAAGATTACGACCAACAAAATGAACTCTTATTCACCGCTTTGTTAAACATCCTCCCACCCCACATCACCGCCCATCTCGACCCGTATGGCTTATTCGAAGAACATAATATTATGCTCTCCATCAAAGAAGAATGCCTACGCAGTTCGATGAATCCCCTATCCAACCCTTCAGCCCCTATCCAAGACTCCGTGCACCCTTCCAAAATGACTTCCGGTGAAAGTCCAACCCCAGTGCACTCTTCCTTGCCTCTATCCTCTCTGACCATCCCTAAATTTTCCCCTGCCCAGCCATCCACCAACGATCATCTTCCATCAATTGTGTTACCCCATAAACCCCATCCTTTTTCTAGGCATGTCAAACAAACCCCACAACCCCAGATAACCGCTAACCAGACCGTGACTGCCACCAAGAAGATTCCCAAAATTCGTCCTGTTAACAACCCCAAATCAATACATCAGTCCTCTACCAATAACCCCTGTTCTACACCTAACTCTTCCCCCACCAACCCTCCGCAGCCCCCCCAACAAGCCCCGTATTCTAGCTATGCCTACCTATGTAGGCCTACCACAACATATTTTCCCCATGACCCCAGAAATGTTCAGCTATCCCCCCACCAACAAAATTTCCCTTGTGACAGTTTTCCGTCGGTAGCTTGTGACAGTTTTCAGTCAGTAGCTCCCTTCCACCCCCACACAGTTCACACCCCTAGAAAACTTCGAAACCCCACACTCGACTCGCCCTCTCATGTCAAACAAACTCACCAGTCCCAGATAACCTCTAACCAGACCGAGACTGCCACCAAGAAAATTCCCCAAACTCGTCCTGTTAATGTCAAACAAACCCACCAACCCCAGATAACCGCTAACCAGACCGTGACTGCCACCAAGAAGATTCCCAAAATTCGTCCTGTTAACAACCCCAAATCAATACATCAGTCCTCTACCAATAACCCCTGTTCTACACCTAACTCTTCCCCCACCAACCCTCCGCAGCCCCCCCAACAAGCCCCGTATTCTAGCTATGCCTACCTATGTAGGCCTACCACAACATATTTTCCCCATGACCCCAGAAATGTTCAGCTATCCCCCCACCAACAAAATTTCCCTTGTGACAGTTTTCCGTCGGTAGCTTGTGACAGTTTTCAGTCAGTAGCCCCCTTCCACCCCCACACAATTCACACCCCTAGAAAACTTCGAAACCCCACACTTGACTCGCCCTCTCATGTCAAACAAACTCACCAGTCCCAGATAACCTCTAACCAGACCGAGACTGCCACCAAGAAAATTCCCCAAACTCGTCCTGTTAACAACCCCAAATCAGTACATCACTCCTCCCTCAATAACCCATGTCCTATGCCTAACTCTGCCCCCACTAATCCTCCCCAGTCCCACATAACCTTTAACCAGACAGAGACTGACACCAAGAAAATTCCCCAAATTCGTCCTGTTAACAACCCCAAATCAATACATCAGTCCTCTACCAATAACCCCTGTTCTACACCTAACTCTTCCCCACCAACCCGCCGCAGTCCCCCCAACAAATCCCGTTTCCTAACTCGCTCACCTCTCACCACCCTGACCCTCCCACACGCACCGTTAATCCTCCCCTCACGCGTGACGACCTAGGGACCCAACTATGTTCCCCCCCTTCCCCCAGAAATACTCAGCTATTCCCCCACCAACAAAATCTCCCTTGTGACAGTTTTCCGTCAGTAGCTCCCTTCCACCCCCCCACAATTCACACCCCTAATAAACTTCAAAACCCCACACTTGACTCACCCCCTCATGACAGACAAACCCACCAACCCCAGATAACCTCTAAACAAACCGTCACTGCCACCGACACACCCTACCACTCTGATCCTCCCACACGCGCCGTTAATCCTCCCCTCACGCGTGACGACCTAGGGACCCAACCATGTTCCCCCCCTTCCCCCAGATATACTCAGCTATTCCCCCACCAACAAAATCTCCCTTGTGACAGTTTTCCGTCAGTAGCTCCCTTCCACCCCCCCACAATTCACACCCCTAATAAACTTCAAAACCCCACACTTGACTCACCCCCTCATGACAGACAAACCCACCAACCCCAGATAACCTCTAAGCATACCGTCACTGCCACCGACACACCCCCCCACTCTGATCCTCCCACACGCGCCGTTAATCCCCCCCTCACGCGTGACCCCCACCAAAGTGATTTCCCCCCCCCCCCTCATGCGTACCGAACACCTGCTCACCAGTTGGTCCCCCACCATCATGAGCCCAGCTAAACTTTCAACCTCCCCCTCTTTACCGTTACCCCACCCGCCCCAAATTCCCCCCCCCCAAAGATCCCGCTCGACAAAATACCACTCCCATCCCAATCCAACCACAAAACTTTTTCCACCTTGGCTAAACCCCAAAATACTCTCTCTCTCGCCCCAAACAACATAATCAACCTCTCAACTTCAACCACTCCTCGAAATCCCATCCATGTCTCTCCCGGAAATAAAATCAGTCTAAATTCAACCCCTCTCAAACCACAACCCTGCCTGCCCAGACCCCCCCCCCCCCCCCCACCATCTCCCTATCAAATCCCCACACACCAAACCTCCAAAACCACCCGATCATAGTAAACTCTCAACCTTCAGCCTTACTCACCCTTCCCCAAACCCCACTCACGACCACAACTCTCTACACAATTCAACCCCTCCCCAGCACCAACCTCTTCCGCAACAACAACCCCGACTCGACCTGCCCGTTTCATCTTTAAAACCCCCCTATCACTACCCCCGACCGAAACCACTTAGACCCCCCCTCCAAAACTGGCCCCGGGCCAGCTCGCCCCCAGACCCACATTCCTAACGACAAGAACTAACGGTATATCCACCCCGCCCTTCCAAAGTGAAAGTGAACCACCACCCCCTATTACCAGACCGTCACCCAGACTAACGGAGACCCTAAATACCCCCCCCCCCCCACTGATGATGATGAGGATATTATTGTACTAAATTGTTTTGAATGTTTTCAATTCCTAAGCGATTGGGCATGATTCTATAAATTTACATGTTTTCCATATACTGTATATATTATTTTTTTCCCTTAGTCATACTACTTTTCTTGTTACCTACACTTTTCTGACTATCTTTTAAATTTGCTTTATACATTGTTAAACACTTTACCTCTTCTTAATTTCCTGTGTTCTTAATTATCTGTCCTTTCTTAAATTTACATGTTTTCCATATACTGTATATATTATTTTTTTCCCTTAGTCATACTACTTTTCTTGTTAACCTACACTTTTCTGACTATGCTTCTTTTTACTTCACCCTTGAGGCTCGAGGACGAGCCTATAATGAAGGAGAGGGAAGTAAAATGCCCCAGAACGAGAAGCCCACCACAGAAGCCACGAACGAACACCACACAGAAACACCAAAGGAAAGGTCCACAGAACGAAAGGACCAGCTGACCGAGCCAGCCATTTCAGACAGGCCCAAGCCCGCAGGGCTAAACAGCTCCAGGACGCACCCATTTACCTTTTCTAAACTGACCATTTTCCACACCTCACGTACACTAACCCTCTCGTGTCCTACACTCCTAACTACAAAGATGATGAACAGGAATATACATTCATATTAAAAACACCCATGCCCTGTCCCGACGTTGAGCCAATGCCAACACATCAGACAGCCATAATTATATCTATGTATGTTCTTACATCCGAGAAGTAGATGTTATATATCTTAGAAGTTCAAACACCCACGCTTGTCCCTAGACCTCGTATATCATTTTCCATGACTAGTATAGATATATGTAACCCGTGCTCAGTCGCCCCTTGCATTGTTCCTCTAGTAACTAAGTCTATAATATTAACTGCCACCAGCATTGATGCGACATAGCGGCACTGTCCTTGTGTCGTATTGTGCCAAGTACAGATCAACCAGGTTTCATCACCTTATTAGGACGACGACTATAATGTCATCGTTCATCGATGTATGCAATCCTTAGGTTAAGTATTTTTATCCGCCATTGTGTTCACCTTTTTCCATTTACTTTCCACAATTGTCATACGTCTTCCCCTTGCCTCCTTCGTATCCACAGTCCACACTACGCCAATTTACTTCGTGTCTTACACCTCTTACCCCAACCAGAGATTGTATAAGATAACCTGGTTACCAGTATCTGTCATAAGTACCCCGAAACAATAACTAAGTACCCCTACGAACTGCCGCTGTTGTTGGTATATTTATATTTAATAGAAAACGCAGTTCCCAGGGCCAACTAATAGTATCCATAACCCTCGGACTGATCACATAACTCTATCTTTTCCTGACTCATATACTACCCCATAGTTGCATTCCCCGGTAGCATTTGGCTAACGTATTCTACTGCCTTTTCAAACTTCCATATCAATTGTAGCCTAATGCCACCCCCACGCCCAGGGACCTTAGGGGCAAAATTTCCCTGTAGCCCTTGAACTCTCCCCCCCATCTCATTAAGACACCCGCGCTTCTCGACTCTTGTCCGACCTAGCCTCTCTCTCATACCTCTTGAAGATCCTTGAATTGTCCGTTGCTAACGCTCTCCAACCTTTTATATATATACTCCTATCCAGCCTACCTTCACTTAGTAGGCCAGAACAACATTAGAACTTTACTAGCCCCTTGCATGCCATCTATTCTCTTACAACACATTCACAACCCTGCACCCAATGGTCGTCGGTGCGAGGCTAGCCGCCCCGCCAGTAACTAACTTCTATTGCCATACTTCCAGATAAATGTGGCAGAGTTAGCAACCCAGTCTCCACCACATCCAGCAAACCCTACAATTAACAACCAGCCGAGTAAAACCAGCTAGCTAAGGCACCTTCGGTTTTGGTATTAAGGACACCCACATCTGTCTCATACACAGAGGGTTATTACAAACACTGGTGATATGGCAAGCCCCTAGCCACAGCCGCCGGACGACTATCACAGAGAGAGGGCGCCCAGCTCCCCCTTTTTGCCCACCCGAGGAGGGAGACCCCCACCCCCGCGGAGGTATACCTGGCCCCTGTTTTGACTTTCAAGTCATTGCCAGGTAGCACAGGAATTCTTCCTATCAATGAACTAACCATGCATGACTAACACCTTTACTAACCTCTATTAACTCACAATAAACCATTTACCTTTCTTGCATGCTCTGATCACTAAATTAGCACCTCAGCTATACCATAGAATGAAGATTGAACAATCTAGAGAGACGCTCCTATCACAGCTGTTCCCATCCTCCTCGCAAAGTAGATCCAGTCTCTCTCCCCTAAATACGTCCAGTATAGCCAAAATAGTACCTCTTACTAAGGCTCAGTTATATGAAAATATAAAGGCTTCCTATAGCCCTGTGCCACAACAGTAAATACCATCTTACCCTAGTCCCCATATCTATTGAGAGCTCAAATAAGTCCATAAGACTCGAGATCCCTACTGTCTACAGGGTCCAGAACTGAGCCTATAAATCTAGCTCCCGCCCCCAGTCAAATCAGTTGAAAGCTAGACACCAACCAGGGGTCACTACCCTGCAGTTAACTTCTAGCTCTGCCCTTGTGTTGTTCCGGAGTGAGATTCCAGAGCCGGCAGACTCCGTGGCAGATTTGGATAGAAGGACCTGCCCACGTATTTGAGAACTTCACACATATGGACCCCCTGGACGGCCGCGGAACCAGTCGTTAGCCCCCAACATCATGGACGCAAGATAACCAGGACCAGACCCATCAGATACTACCCAAGATTCCCTTTAGCAGTACTACATATTACTGTGCTGTTTAGAGATTCACTAATTAATATTTCTACGAAGTGGCTATCTCTTTGCCCCAGTATAATTCATATAACCATTCAATTAGGAAGTGCTAAGCGTATCAGTGTTCAATAATTAACAGGCGATACTAACTCTCGTAATCAACCATATATCCAGATATTATTACCTAGAAGGAAACCCTAGTGATATCTGAATGTTCGCGCACTGATTTGCGTTCTATGTATTTCTGAGACAAGAATATAAAACTTAGATCAGTACCCCCTGAGGTTACTAGAATTCCCGTGCTCTAAAATATGCGTGTCTAATCTAGTCTGTGAACTACTACTTGTGCACCAGAGCTACCAGTAATAAATCTAACAGTGAATATGATTCTATAAGTAACATTGATGGTCTTCGGTATATAAACCTGTTGAATTAAAGCCAGTGATCAGAAGATTAATACCTGAACGTTGGAAGTGGGAGACTAGGCTCCATCCAGATCCACTTATGCTAGTGTTGTTCGATTCTATTATATTGTCTTACACGAGTATTCTGCAGTGGTATATAAATCAACGTGATCGTGTAACTTGCTACCATGTGTTCCTTTGTGTTCTCTATTCCTCATATCTTGTATTGTGCATGCAGCCTTATATACCCAGTCAATTAGAACTCACATTACCCAAGTTAAACCTGTAGAAAAACAGGGCATAACATTGGCAGCAGCGGTGGTTCTTGATTCGGATAAAAGGTTGCATTACACTGCAAGTTTGGAACAGTAGCAGCATGGCAACATCGCGAAATTGGCAGCCACTCACACACATTTCCAAGTATTATGTAAACACGTATGAGATTGCCACTTACTTAGACATAATAAAACCACTGTTAGATGTGGCACTTCAAAATGACCGCGAAAAAATCGCTGTTGCATTATTGCACATTAGGCAGTTGGGAAAAGCCGTTTCCCAAATTGCTAAACAGGTAACGCCAGAGAGTACCTGGAACCAGTTTCGATCCCTCGTGATCCGGACCTTAGGGCCACTTTTGGGTTCCCTCATCTCCCCCAAAATTATACAAATCGACGAGATCAAGTATGAAGGGGATATAAATGTGACCCTCACACAACTCTACAGATACGTGAGGACCACGTACAGCTATGAAGATTACGACCAACAAAGAAATGAACTCTTATTCACTGCATTGTTAAACATCCTCATCGACGAGATCAAGTATGAAGGGGATATATATGCGACCCTCATACAACTCTACAGCTATGTGAGGCCCACGTATAGCTATGAAGATTACGACCAACAAAATGAACTCTTATTCACCGCATTGTTAAACATCCTCCCACCCCACATCACCGCCCATTTCGACCCGTATGGCTTATTAGAAGAACATATGCTCTCCATCAGAGAAGAATGCCTACTCAGTTCGATGAATCCCCTATCCAACCCTTCAGCCCCTATCCAAGACTCCGTGCACCCTTCCAAAATGACTTCCGGTGAAAGTCCAACCCAGTGCACTCTTCCTTACCTCTATCCTCTCTGACCATCCCTAAATATTCCCCTGCCCAGCCATCCACCAACGATCATCTTCCATCAATTGTGTTACCCCATAAACCCCATCGTTTTTCTATGCATGTCAAACAAACTCACCAACCCCAGATAACCTCTAACCAGACCGTGACTGCCACCAAGAAGATTCCCAAAATTTGTCCTGTTAACAACCCCAAATCAATACATCAGTCCTCTACCAATAACCCCTGTTCTACACCTAACTCTTCCCCCACCAACCCTCCGCAGCCCCCCCAACAAGCCCCGTATTCTAGCTATGCCTACCTATGTAGGCCTACCACAACATATTTTCCCCATGACCCCAGAAAACAAACCCACCAACCCCAGATAACCTCTAAGCAGACCGTGACTGCCACAAGAAGATTCCCAAAATTCGTCCTGTTAATAACCCAAGTCAATACATCAGTCCTCTACAATAACCCCTGTTCTACACCTAACTCTTCCCCCACCAACCCTGCGCAGCCCCCCCAACAAGCCCCGTATTCTAGCTATGCCTACCTATGTAGGCCTACCACAACATATTTTCCCCATGACCCCAGAAATGTTCAGCTATTCCCCAACCAACAAAATTTCCCTTGTGACAGTTTTCAGTCAGTAGCTCCCTTCCACCCCCACACAATTCACACCCCTAGAAAACTTCGAAACCCACACTTGACTCGCCCTCCCATGTCAAACAAACTCACCAGTCCCAGATAACCTCTAACCAGACCGAGACTGCCACCAAGAAAATTCCCCAAACTCGTCCTGTTAACAACCCCAAATCAGTACATCACTCCTCCCTCAATAACCCATGTCCTATGCCTAACTCTGCCCCCACTAATCCTCCCCAGTCCACATAACCTTTAACAAGACCGAGACTGACACCAAGAAAATTCCCCAAATTCGTCCTGTTAACAACCCCAAATCAATACATCAGTCCTCTACCAATAACCCCTGTTCTACACCTAACTCTTCCCCACCAACCCGCCGCAGTCCCCCAACAAATCCCGTTTCCTAACTCGCTCACCTCTCACCACCCTGACCCTCCCACACGCGCCGTTAATCCTCCCCTCACGCGTGACGACCTAGGGACCCAACCATGTTCCCCCTCTTCCCCCAGAAATGCTCAGCTATCCCCCCACCAACAAAATTTCCCTTGTGACAGTTTTCCGTCAGTAGCTCCCTTCCACCCCCCCCACAATTCACACCCCTAATAAACTTCAAAACCCCACACTTGACTCACCCCCTCATGACAGACAAACCCACCAACCCCGGATAACCTCTAAACAAACCGTCACTGCCACCGACACACCCCACCACTCTGATCCTCCCACACGCGCCGTTAACCCCCCCCTCACGCGTGACCCCCACCAAAGTGGTTTCCCCCCCTCATGCGTACCGAACACCTGCTCACCAGTCGGTCCCCCACCATCATGAGCCCAGCTAAACTTTCAACCTCCACCAATTCCCACCCTGCTAGCCTAACCTCTCACGACCACATTCAGAACGAACAATCACCCCCGTACATAACCCTACCTCCTTTTTCCCCCCTATCTTACCCCCCTCTTCACCGTTACCCCACCCGCCCCAAATTCCACCCCCAAAGATCCCGCTCGACAAAATACCACTCTCATCCCAATCCAACCACAAAACTTTTTCCACCTTAGCTAAACCCCAAAATACTCTCTCTCTCGCCCCAAACAACATAATCAACCTCTCAACTTCAACCACTCCTCGAAATCCCATCCATGTCACTCCCGAAAATAAAATCAGTCCAAATTCAACCCCTCTCAAACCACAACCCTGCCTGCCCAGACCCCCCCCACCATCTCCCTATCAAATCCCCACACCCCAAACCTCCAAACCACCCGATCATAGTAAACTCTTCAGCCTTACTCACCCTTCCCCAAACCCCACTCACGACCACAACTCTCTACACAATTCAACCCCTCCCCAGCACCAACCTCTTCCGCAACAACAACCCCGACTCGACCTTCCCATTTCATCTTTAAAACCCCCCTTATCACTACCCCCGACCGAAACCACTTAGACCCCCTCCAAAACTGGCCCCGGGCCAGCTCGCCCCCAGACCCACATTCCTAACAACAGAACTAACGGTATATCCACCCCGCCCTTCCAAAGTGAAAGTGAAACCCCAAGGTCAAAGCCACAACCACCACCACCCCCTATTACCAGACCGTCACCCAGACTAACGGCGACCCTAAATAACCCCCCCCCCCCCCCTGATGATGATGAGGATATTATTGTACTAAATGTTTTTGATTGTTTTCAATTCCTAAGCGATTGGGCATGATTCTATAAATTTACATGTTTTCCATATACTGTATATATTATTTTTTCCCTTAGTCATACTACTTCTCTTGTTAACCTACACTTTTCTGACTATCTTTTAAATTTGCTTTATACATTGTTAAACACTTTACCTCTTCTTAATTTCCTGTGTTCTTAATTATCTGTTCTTTCTTAAATTTACATGTTTTCCATATACTGTATATATTATATATTTTTCCCTTAGTCATACTACTTTTCTTGTTAACCTACACTTCTCTGACTATCTTTTAAATTTGCTTTATACATTGTTAAACACTTTACCTCTTCTTAATTTCCTGTGTTCTTAATTATCTGTTCTTTCTTAAATTTACATGTTTTCCATATACTATATATGATATATTTTTTCCCTTAGTCATACTACTTTTCTTGTTAACCTACACTTTTCTGACTATGCTTCTTTTTACTTCACCCTTGAGGCTCGAGGACGAGCCTATAATGAAGGAGAGGGAAGTAAAATGCCCCAGAACGAGAAGCCCACCACAGAAGCCACGAACGAACACCACACAGAAACACCCAAAGGAAAGGTCCACAGAACGAAAGGACCAGCTGACCGAGCCAGCCAATTCAGGCAGGCCCAAGCCCGCAGGGCTAAGCAGCTCCAGGCCGCACCCTGATACCCCTGCTAAACTGACCATTTTTCCACACCTCATGTACACTACCCCCTCGTGTCCTACACTCATACATATTTCATACTTTTTTGTTTTTGGTTATTTTTGTTTTAGGTTAGTCTAGGCTATCATCCCTGGTGGCCTATTTCTGCGTACGGTACTTAAATTTTTAAATTTTCAGTTAGGCTATCACCGCTGGTGGCCTATTTCTGCGTACCGGTATTTCATAATTTTTTTTTTTCGGTTAGTCTAGGCTATCATTAAATTTTTAAATTTTCAGTTAGGCTATCACCGCTGGTGGCCTATTTCTGCGTACCAGTATTTCATAATTTTTGTTTTCGGTTATTTTTGTTTTCGGTTAGTCTAGGCTATCACCGCTGGTGGCCTATTTCTGCGTACCGGTATTTCATAATTTTTGTTTTCGGTTATTTTTGTTTTCGGTTAGTCTAGGCTATCATCCCTGGTGGCCTATTTCTGCGTACTTCAATTTTTAAATTTTCAGTTAAGCTATCACCGCTGGTGGCCTATTTCTGCGTACCGGTAGTTCATAATTTTTGTTTTCGGTTAGGATAGGCTATAACCCCTGGTGGCCTATTTCTGTTTAAATAAACATAAAATTGTTTTCGGTTCGGCTATCACTGCGTATTCAAATTTAATTTTGTTTTGTTTTAATTTTTGGTTAGGCTATCACCGCTGATAACCTATTTGTGTGTATTTCAACATTTTTGTTTTCGGTTAGGCCTATTTAAGTAAGTGAAGCGACCTGAAGGGAGTGAAGTGTTTTTAAAGTGAGTTTAGTGTTTTTAAAGTGAATTAAGTGTTTTTAAGTGAGTGAAGTGAACTGAAGAAAGTGATCGTCACCATGCCTCGTGCCTGTACGAACTGCGCCGGTAGGTTTGGTGCTTCCATGTTTGCTCCTGCCGATCCACAAGTCTGCCGACTCTGCCAGCAACGAGAGGATTTGACAGCAAAATTGGATGAAGCCCTCAACAAGATCAACGCCCTCACCAGGAAGCTGGAATCACTCCAAGAGTTTGTAACACTCAACGTTGGAGTATCACTAACTCAAATTGTTTCAACTCCAGCATCCACCACCGCCCCAACGTCATCTGCCAACAATCCAACACCTGCAGTAGACACTGCAGCAGATGCTTCTGACGAACCTGAGCCGACATCAAACCAGGACAGCCGCCCTGTTCACCTTAGTCTCTCCCCCACTCCTCGTGCAAGAAGCCTGCTAGCACGAACAGTACCAACCCCTCGCCCCCGTTCTAACCACTCCTCTCCCCGACCTGTACGTAGAGTCCCGCCACCACAGGTTTCCGGATTTACACCAGTGAGGAACGGTGCACGGCCAACGCAGAAAAGGTCTCATCTACCAGTCACAATGTCAAACAGATTTGAGATATTGGTAGAGATGTTAGACGAACCAGAAGAGACCAGGCTCGTTGGGGATTCCATCCTACGAGGACAGGTCGAAGAGTTCTGCGACAGAGTCCCAAATCAACGAAAAAGATTTTGCATCCCAGGAGCTGGACTGGACGACATTATGGAAGCCTTCGAAGATACCACAAAGGATGCAAATGAAAATACCCTTTTTGTCATCCATGCTGGTTCAAATGACGTCATGCGCACCAGATCCGAAGAGTTGGAGAAATATCGCAAGATGATCCAGCACTACAAAAACAAGTCAAGGAATATCATCATCTCAGGCATTCTCCCCAAGATCGACGCACCTGACAAATTCTACGACAAGGCCTTCAGCACAAATAGCCGACTAAAACATTTGTGTCTGAGGGAAGAAGTTGAATTCATCAACCTCTGGGACAACTTCTACAACCAGCCTACTCTGTTCCGCAAGGATGGCACTCATCTAAACCCTGTGGGTTCAGCACGCATGGGTCGTCTCCTACACGAAGCAGTCCGCAGCCATGGATCAAAAAACGCCATCCGAGAAGAAGCAGCAGTGACATAAATCATCCAACGCCAAGAAAAAAACAGAGGCAACCGAGGACCACCAGCGATAAGGACCGGAGACAGCGAGGACCGAGGACAGCCATGAACATAAATGTAGATCCGACAAGAACCAAAAATATTATTAAAGCGCGTTCCGTGAGTTCTAAAATAACAAATTTAAAGGTTTTCTATGCAAACGCTCGTAGCATACGCAATAAATTTTCAGATTTAGAGGAGCTAGTGTTTACAGAAAATTATGATGTGATTGGCATAACAGAATCTTGGCTCAATACAGAAGATAGAGACTTTTTAGCAGAGTATTCACTTCCCGGTTATGTAATGTTTGAGAAAAGCCGAATAAATCGAAATGGAGGTGGCGTTTTACTTTATATCAAAGAAAGTCTTAACCCTACCCTCTTGTCAAAACCTCAAATTGTGAACGTCGACGCATCTTTTGTGCTAATAAAGAATAATAAAGGTACCAAAATAATACTTGCATTAACCCTCCAGCCCCGGCTATGTACAGTATTATATATATATTCCTCGAAATCCGGGTGTTTTGGCCGAAAAACGTCTAGGCTAGGCTACCGTATATTCGTTAATCAGACTGCTTCCCGCATCCCCAAGCGTAGCTGTGTTATTTACCTGTAGAATGGCATTAACCTAACAAGTGCGCATGGGGGTAATTGAAAACGTCCCCCTGTGCTGACGTATTTGAGGTGTTTCCGTCACTAAAATATTCATTGTACCATTAATAGCATTAATAATTATCCATATGCACCTATTATGGGTTGATTATAAAGGTATTAACCTGAAACAACAATAAAACGAGTGAAAACAGCGTTTGGATGGTCAAAATCGGATATATAGCCCGCGAGTTGTATAATGTATGGGTGAGGCAAACTGCTTTCCCGCCAATTTCCCCCAAGGCCACTGAGACACAGTCGATCGATACTCTCTCTCTCTCTCTTGCACTCGCTTGCCATCAGTGATGACAACACCCTGCTTGCAACTCGCTAATGTTAGCACGAAAATATACCTCAGAATAAGGGAATAATAGGGAAAATAGGTGATAACTGAAGGAGAGGAGGAAAGTGGGGAAGGAGGGGAGGTAGAGGACTGAGATTTTGCATGGCCCAGGGGCCAAAAAAAAAAAAAAAAAAAAAAAAAATAAAAATAATTTTTTTTTTTTTTTTCGATGTCAAAAGTTGATTTACTTAAGGAGTGTGTGTAGAATTACATGGAGGGATAGACAGACTAATGAGGAAGTAAGAAGGAGGTGTGGTGTGGAGGTAGATGTGCTGGAAAGTGTGAAAAGGAACAACTTGAGATGGTTCGGCCATATGGAACGTATGGAAAGCGAGAGAATGACTAAGAGGGTGTACGAGAGCGAGGTGGAGGGACAGAGGGGGAGAGGTAGACCGAATATGAGGTGGAAGGATGGAGTGAGGAACTACATGAATGAAGGCGGTGCTGGTTGGGGGGAGGGGCGTCGACTGACTGGGGACAGAGGTGCATGGGGGCGGTTCGTTCGTGGCCACCCCTTCGGGGATCACGGCGTCAGGCAATAGATAGATAGATAGAAAAGTTGATTTTTTATTTTACTTACTCTCAAGAGTCTTCCCGCAGTCCGCCGGGGGAACTCTTAAGAGTCTCCCGGCAGCTCCCGGGTTAAGTAGAGCTTTCTAAGTCAACTGGTTGAGCTGTGATGATGATTTCATTGGAGATAACTTTATGGCCAAAACAGCCACTTTACACCACTTTTCGATACTTAACAACAACATACAGGCACACAAGAACAAGCGACGCTCTCCTTCTTGTGGCCGGAGATGCGGAGCGTCGGTCCAGCCGGCTGTTGTTTACATGCGTCGGACCGACGCCGCGCACAGCAAGCTCACAGGCTGTGACGTCATGGGTGTTTAAGGGACCATCCGGGTTTCTGTTACATGCTTTTTTATGGGCGTTCAAGAGCCCATCCGGGAACGGAGGGTTAATATACAGACCTCCAGCTCAATCAGTGCAAACTGACCGAGAAATTTACGAACAAATAGCAGATGTAAGTAACTCCCAAGATATCGTAATTTTTGGTGACTTTAATTTACCTGTGACCAAGTGGGGCGATACTCTTACTTCACACTCCGGACATGACTTGTATACGAACTTGCAAGAGAGTTCGCTTTATCAATTTGTTGGAACGCCGACCCGTGGTAATAACGTTCTTGACATTGTACTTGCAACAAAAGAAGAATTAATAGAGAATTTGAATGTTGGTGATGAATTCAGTAACAGCGACCATCATACGATAACTTTCACTTTAAAGTTTACTAGTAACGAACCAAATAGTAGCATCGAAAAAGTCCCTAATTTCAAGAAAGCAAACTTCCATAAACTTAGAGCTATGTTTAAAGAAACTGACTGGAACTTTTTAATTCACAATAACGACATAAATACATCTTGGAAGTTATTCGAAGCCACTTACCTAAAAGCAGTGCAAGACTGCATACCATAGAAAACTCGGCGTCCAGGCCATAATAATAAGCCCAAATGGTGGAATAAAGATATTTCAAACTGCCTGCTTGCTAAAAAATGTGCTAATGATAGATTAAAATCCTCACAAAATGACGAAGAACGGCTGAAATTTGTAGAGCTACGACGCAAAGCCAAAAAGTTAATTAAGCAAAGTAAAAAGACCTTAGAGTTACATATTGCGAATCAAAGTAAAACAAACCCGAAAGAATTCTATAGTTATATCAGAAAGAAAAAAGTAGTTACTTCAACTGTTGGACCGTTAGTCGATGAAAATGGAGAATACACCAAAGACGAAGAACAAATGAGTAATGCCCTCAATACCTTCTTTGCATCAGTTTTTACAACAGAAGACCTCAGTGATATCCCTACACCATCGCCGATTCAGATTGATAATTCAGATGTTTTAAGCAATATCACCGTTACAGAGAGAGAAGTATTGAATTGTTTAGATAAACTCAAGGTAAATAAAACGCCTGGACCCGATACAATCTCGCCTAGAGTTCTAAAGGAAGCTAAGGATGAGCTCTCTAAACCACTGACATTACTATTCAATAAATCCTTGCAGTCTGGAACTATGCCCGATCAGTGGAAGCTAGCCAACGTAACACCGATATTCAAAAAAGGCAGCAAATCCCTATCCAGTAACTATCGTCCAATTAGCTTAACCTCAGTTGTATGTAAAATGCTAGAAACGGTCATACGAGACAGACTCGTAAATCACTTAGAGGAAAATAACATACTTAAAGATACTCAACACGGCTTTCGTAAAAAACGTTCCTGTTTAACAAACCTCTTAGACTTCTTCCACGATATCCTCAACCTCTACGATGAGAGTAAAGCTGTAGATATTATATACCTTGATTTTCAAAAGGCCTTTGACAAAGTTCCCCACAAACGTTTACTGCTAAAACTAAAAGCGCATGGAATACAAGACGGTGTGTTGAAATGGATAGAAAATTGGCTCGGCGACAGAAAGCAAAGAGTAGTCATAAACGGTAAGGCATCAAAATGGACCAATGTAAGTAGCGGGGTACCCCAGGGATCGGTACTAGGACCAATTCTCTTTCTAATTTACATCAACGACATAGATGAGGGTCTCACCTGTACAATCTCAAAATTTGCTGACAATACAAAAATTGCAAATAGCGTACTCTCAAAAGAACAAGTTGACGATATGCAACACAATCTAGATAAATTGTCATGTTGGGCCCAAATTTGGCAAATGAGTTTCAATGCGGATAAATGTAAAGTACTACATATCGGATACCTAAATGAGAAAGCAAACTATTCGATGAATGGCACTCAGCTTAAGAATGTAAACAGAGAAACCGATCTGGGAGTAACAATATCGAGTAACCTAAAACCGAGTCAACAATGTTCAGAAGTTGTTAAGAAGGCAAACAAAATAATTGGCTTTATAGGCAGGTCATTTGAGCATAAATCCAAAGAAGTTATCCTAACCCTTTACAATTCCTTAGTCCGCCCTCTTCTGGAATACTGGGTTCAATCCTGGTGCCCTTATTACCAAAAAGATATAAACAAGCTAGAACGAGTTCAACGTAGAGTTACCAAAATGATACCTAGCCTAAAGAACAAACCATACGAAGAGCGTCTTAGAGAATTAAATCTATTTCCTTTAACCCAGCGCAGATTAAGAGGCGACTTAATTCAAGTGTTCAAAATCATCAAAGGCATCGACAATATGAACTGTAGTAAGTACTTCACTATCGACCAATCTAATTACACGCGGGGAAACGGTTGCAAAATTATTGGTAAATCTTTTAACTCGCACGAATCTAAGAATTTCTTCTTCAATCGAGTTGTCAACTTGTGGAATGGGCTTCCCCGAAACGTTATAGACTGCATCACCGTTGATTCATTTAAACTCCGCCTAGACAAATATCTCGCATCAAACCCGCGACTGATTGCGTTTGTAAATGAATAACTTTATTTTATCCCCCCCTCAGTTACTAACCCATCTGTCCCCTACTAACTTCCTAATCCTGCCACGGACATTAGTTCCAGGGCAGTAATTCCCTTTCCAATGTTCCCTTACCCACTCTAAACCACTGTTTGGACACTTGATCCTCAGTGTTTTGGAGGACAAGCAACCTAGAAGGGTCACTGGAACTGTTGTTGCTTGATTTCCTTTGTACTCCTTTGTACTCCTAACTACAAAGATGATGAACAGGAATAAACATTCATATTAAAAACACCCATGCCCTGTCCCGACGTTGAGCCAATGCCAACACATCAGACAGCCATAATTATATCTATGTATGTTCTTACATCCGAGAAGTAGATGTTATATATCTTAGAAGTTAAAACACCCACACCTGTCCCTAGACCTTGTATATCATTTCCCATGACGAGTATAGATATATGTAACCCGTGCTCAGTCGCCCCCTTGCATTGTTCCTCTAGTAACTAAGTGTCTCTAATATTAACTGCCACCAGTATTGATACGACATAGCGGCACTGTCCTTGTGTCGTATTGTGCCAAGTACAGATCAACCAGGTTTCATCACCTTATTAGGACGACGACTATAATGTCGTCGTTCATCGATATATGCAATCCTTAGTTTAAGTATTAATATTAACATTCCCTAACATTTTGTCTTGCCAGACTAAGCTTCTGAAGACCCATCGCCCCATAAATCTATGTATTCAATCCTTAGGTTAAGTATTTTTATCCGCCATTGTGTTCACCTTTTTCCATTTACTTTTCCACAATTGTCATACGTCTTCCCCTTGCCTCCTTCGTATCCACAGTCCACACTACGCCAATTTACTTCGTGTCATACACCTCTTACCCCAACCAGAGATTGTATAAGATAACCTGGTTACCAGTATCTGTCATAAGTACCCCGAAACAATAACTAAGTACCCCTACGAACTGCCGCTGTTGTTGGTATATTTATATTTCATAGAAAATGCAGTTCCCAGGGCCGGAGTTCTGGGTGGGGGGGGGGGGGGGGGGGGGGGGGGTGATGCCCATCTACCAGCCAAACCTACCTAACTATGACTAAAATCAAAGAAAATAAACGTAAGTCCGATGAAACAAAACCGCACAGGACAATGACAAATGCCCCCCACAAACTCAGACTTGCTAGTGTGAATGTTGGTAGTTTGAATCTGCGTGCGAATGAAGTGGCTGAGATGTGTGAGAGGAGGCGAGTGGACGTCTGCTGTACCCAGGAAACACTCTGGAAGAGGCATGGGGTACAGTGGATTGTCGGAAGGAGGAAAAGATATAGGATATACTGGATGGGTGTGGAGACTGATAAAGCGAAAGGAGGAGTGGGTGTTCTGGTGGCTGAAGAGCTGGCGGAAAGTGTGCTTCAGATTACGAGAGTTAGTGAAAGGCTGATTGTTTTGAAGTTGAAAGTTGGTGAAAGAATTCTGAATGTGATATCTGCATATGCCCCACAGGCTGGTTTACAGAAAGAGATAAAAGAGGACTTCTGGAATGACACCGTCAGTGTCATTTCAGGCCTCTCGGAGAATGAAATAACTATCGTGGGGGGGGGACCTCAATGGTCACGTGGGAGCATCTGCAGATGGATACGAGGGGGTACATGGAGGAATTGGTTACGGAAGGAGAAATCTAGAAGGCGAATATATATTGGAGTCCTGCGTTGCACTCAACATGGTTGTGTGTAACACAAAGTTCAAGAAAAGACAGAGCCACCTGATCACATATAACTCTGGGGTCTCCAGTAGCCAGATAGATTACTTCTTGGTTAACAGGAAAGACTGGAAACTAGTTCGAGATGTAAAGGTCATCCCGAGCGAAGAATGTATCCCCCAGCATAAGCTACTTGTGTGTGACATGAGCTTATACAGAGATCCTAAGCGCAAGAAGGTTTACATACCCAAAAGGAAAGTGTGGCTGCTGAAGGACAAGGAAGTTAGGGATAGGTTTCATAATGAACTGGAGGAAATTAATAGAAATAAGGAAGCTAGGCCTAACGATGTAAATAGCCAATGGAACTTTCTTAAGCATAGCCTTATCGCTGCCACTGACAAAGTCTGTGGGAAAACAAAGGAATAAGACCTCTTGGTGGTGGAACGATGAGGTAGAACATGCTGTGAAAGAGAAAAGGAGATGCTTCAAAGCATGGAAGAAAGGAGGCAGCAGGGAGGAATACCAGGCAGCTAAACGAACTGCCAAAAGAGTTATTTACAATGCTAAAAATCGCATTAAGGACCTGGTCCTCGAACAAGTGTGTAACACTGACAATCCCAATGGGATCTTCAACCTAGCTAGGCGAGTTCAAAATTACAGTAGGGATATTATAGGTGAACAGTGTGTTAGAGATGATAATGGGAAGATTGTGTATGCAGAAAATGAAATCAGAGAAGCATGGAAGGTACACTATGAACGATTGCTAAATATAGAGTTTGAATGGGATAAGGAACAGCTTAGTATCGAAAAACCAATATCTGGGCCCCCTCCTTTGATAGCACCAGCTGTAGTGAGCGACGCAATCAATAAAATGAAGGACGGTAAAGCTCCAGGTTGCTCCGACATTGTCGCTGAGATGATAAAAGCCTCAGGGGAGATTGGTGTAAACTTAGTCACTGAGTTGATAAACACCATTATTAAAGATGAGAAAATCCCAGAGGATTGGCTCAAAAGTGTAATAGTAAATATATACAAAGGAAAAGGGGATGTGCTAGATAGAGGAAATTATAGGGGCCTGAAAATGCTTGACCAAATCATGAAGGTCTGTGAGAGAGTCCTTGAGGGTTTGATCAGGCAAAGCATCTCTATTGATGATATGCAGTTTGGTTTTATGCCAGGACGTGGTACAACCGATGCTATCTTCATAGTCAGGCAGATACAGGAAAGATACTTACTAAAAGGCAGGGATCTTTACTTTGTGTTTGTGGACCTGGAGAAGGCCTTTGATAGGGTACCTAGAGATGTTGTACAGTGGGCTATGAGGAAACTTGGTGTGGAAGAGTGGCTGGTGCGTGTGATAATGAAGATGTATGAGGATTCGCGAAGTTCGGTGAGGGTGAAGGGTGTACTGAGTGATGAGTTCGCAGTCCGTGTTGGAGTCCATCAGGGTTCAGTGTTAAGCCCCCTCCTCTTTATTATGGTCTTGGAGGCGCTGTCTAGAATTTTTAGAGGCGGACTCCCGTTGGAACTGTTTTATGCAGACGATTTAGTCCTAATAGCTGACAGTATGCAGGATGCTGAGGCCAAATTCAGAGAGTGGAGAGAGGGCATGGCGAGCAAGGGTTTAAGAGTCAATATTAACAAAACCAAGGTTATGCATTGTAGTTTGAGACGAGGCAATGTGGAAAATAGCGGTGCATACCCATGTGCAGTGTGTGGAAAGGGAGTGGGCGTTAACTCAATTCAATGTAGCATCTGTCGATGTTGGGTACACCATGGGAGTAAGCGCTGTAGTAGAAGAAAGGGGCCCCTGCCGAAGGATAAGTCAGAAATAGAGAAATTTGAGTCCGTAGTGTGCAAAGGCGAGCTTGTGTTAAGTGATGATCCTGTGGCTGTGAATTTTGGAAATGAGTCTTTGGAGCTGGTGAACAAGTTTTGTTACCTAGGAGATACCATCTCTGCCGGTGGTGGGGCTGAGGCTGCCACTGTTGCTAGAATTAGGTGTGGCTGGGGGAAGTTCAGAGAATTGATGCCAATCCTGACCATGAAAAGAATGCCTCTCCCCCTGAAGGGAAAGGTGTATGCCTCATGTGTTAGAAGTGCAATGACGTATGCCTCAGAAACATGGGCCGTTAAAGTAGAGGATGTCAACAGAATGGAGCGTAATGAGATGAGAATGGTGAGATGGATGTGTGGGGCCAGGCTACAGGATAGAATAACAAATGTTGAGCTGAGGAGACGTTTAGGTATAAAGAGTATTAGCGAGGTGATGCGTACAAGTAGACTGGGATGGTATGGACATGTGGAGAGAATGGATGAACAAAATTGGGTGAAAAAATGCAGGTCTGTGATTGTGGAGGGAGCTGCACCAAGGGGTGGACCGAGGAAGACCTGGGATCGGACTATACGCGCCGATCTCAAATCCAAGAACTTGACAAGTGAAGCAGCCCTTAACAGGGTTGCCTGGAATGCCGCCATTAGGACAAGAGACTGAAACTGCACTTATGTGTGGAACACTCAGTCTTAAAATTTTATCCCGGTGGATCATATATACTTTAATTAATTTCATTGGGGGTGTGGTGGTGAGATTAATAAAAATAATGTATGTATGTATGTATCCATAACCCCTCGGACTGAACACATAACTCTATCTTTTCCAGACTCGTATACCACCCCATAGTTGCATTCCCCGGTAGCATTTGGCTAACGTATTCTACTGCCTTTTCAAACTTCCATATCAACTGCAGCCTAATGCCACCCCCACGCCCAGAGACCTTAAGGTCAAATTCCCCTATAGCCCCCCTGCACTCCTCCCCTCTCATTATAAGACCCCGCACTTCTCTACTCTTGTCCGACCTAGCCTCTCTCTCATACCTCTTGAAGATCCTTGAATTGTCCGTTGCTAACGCTCTCCAACCTTTTATATATATACTCCTATCCAGCCTACCTTCACTTAGTAGGCCAGAACAACATTAGAACTTTACTAGTCCCTTGCATGCCATCTATTCTCTTACAACCCATTCACAACCCTGCACCCAATGGTTGTCGGTGCGAGGCTAGCCGCCTCGCCAGTAACTAACTTCTATTGCCATACTTCCAGATAAATGTGGCAGAGTTAGCAACCCAGTCTCCACCACATCCAGCAAACCCTACAATTAACAACTAGCCGAGTAAAACCAGCTAGCTAAGGCACCTTCGGTTTTGGTATTAAGGACACCCACATCTGTCTCATACACAGAGGGTTATTACGAACACTGGTGATGTGGCAAGCCCCTAGCCACAGCCGCCGGACGACTATCACAGAGAGAGGGCACCCAGCTCCCCCTTTTTGCCCACCCGAGAAGGGAGACCCCCACCCCCGCGGAGGTATACCTGGCCCCTGTTTTGACTTCCGAGTCATTGCCAGGTAGCACAGGAATTCTTCCTATCAATGAACTAACCATGCATGACTAACACCTTTACTAACCTCTATTAACCTAACAAGTGCGCATGGGGGTAATTGAAAACGTCCCCCTGTGCTGACGTATTTGAGGTGTTTCCGTCACTAAAATATTCATTGTACCATTAATAGCATTAATAATTATCCATATGCGCCTATTATGGGTTGATTATAAAGGTATTAACCTGAAACAACAATAAAACGAGTGAAAACAGCGTTTGGATGGTCAAAATCGGAGATATAGCCCGCGAGTTGTATAATGTATGGGTGAGGCAAACTGCTTTCCCGCCAATTTCCCCCAAGGCCACTGAGACACAGTCGATCGATACTCTCTCTCTCTCTCTTGCACTCGCTTGCCATCAGTGATGACAACACCCTGCTTGCAACTCGCTAATGTTAGCACGAAAATATACTTCAGAATAAGGGAATAATAGGGAAAATAGGTGATAACTGAAGGAGAGGAGGAAAGTGGGGAAGGAGGGGAGGTAGAGGACTGAGATTTTGCATGGCCCAGGGGCCAAAAAAAAATAAAAAAATAAAAAAATAAAAATAAAATTTTTTTTTTTTTTTCGATGTCAAAAGTTGATTTTTTATTTTACTTACTCTCAAGAGTCTTCCCGCAGTCCGCCGGGGGAACTCTTAAGAGTCTCCCTGCAGCTCCCGGGTTAACTCACAATAAACCATTTACCTTTCTTGCATGCTCTGATCACTAAATTAGCACCTCAGCTATACCATAGAATGAAGATTGAACAATCCAAGAGAGACGCTCCTATCACAGCTGTCCCCATCCTCCTCGCAAAGTAGATCCAGTCTCTCTCCCCTAAATACTTCCAGTATAGCCAAAATAGTACCTCTTACTAAGGCTCAGTTATATGAAAATATAAAGGCTTCCTATAGCCATGTGCCACAACAGTAAATACCATCTTACCTAGTCCCCATATCTATTGAGAGCTCAAATAAGTCCATAAGACTCGAGATCCCTACTGTCTACAGGGTCCAGAACCGAGCCTATAAATCTAGCTCCCGCCCCCAGTCAAATCAGTTGAAAGCTAGACACCAACCAGGGGTCACTACCCTGCAGTTAACTTCTAGCTCTGCCCTTGTGTTGTTCCGGAGTGAGATTCCAGAGCCGGCAGACTCCGTGGCAGATTTGGATAGAAGGACCTGCCCACGTATTTGAGAACTTCACACATATGGACCCCCTGGACTGCCGCGGAACCAGTCGTTAGCCCCCAACATCATGGACGCAAGATAACCAGGACCAGACCCATCAGATACTACCCAAGATTCCCTTTAGCAGTACTACATATTACTGTGCTGTTTAGAGATTCACTAATTAATATTTCTACGAAGTGGCTATCTCTTTGCCCCAGTATAATTCATATAACCATTCAATTAGGAAGTGCTAAGCGTATCAGTGTTCAATAATTAACAGGCGATACTAACTCTCGTAATCAACCATATATCCAGATATTATTACCTAGAAGGAAACCCTAGTGATATCTGAATGTTCGCCCACTGATTTGCGTTCTATGTATTTCTGAGACAAGAATATAAAACTTAGATCAGTACCCCCTGAGGTTACTAGAATTCCCGTGCTCTAAAATACGCGTGTCTAATCTAGTCTGTGAACTACTACTTGTGCACCAGAGCTACCAGTAATAAATCTAACAGTGAATATGATTCTATAAGTAACATTGATGGTCTTCGGTATATAAACCTGTTGAATTAAAGCCAGTGATCAGAAGATTAATACCTGAACGTTGGAAGTGGGAGACTAGGCTCCATCCAGATCCACTTATGCTAGTGTTGTTCGATTCTATTATATTGTCTTACACAAGTATTCTGCAGTGGTATATAAATAAACGTGATCGTGTAACTTGCTACCATGTGTTTCTTTGTGTTCTCTATTCCTCATATCTTGTATTGTGCATGCAGCCTTATATACCCAGTCAATTAGAACTCACATTACCCAAGTTAAACCTGTAGAAAAACAGGGCATAACAGTCTTAATATCGACAAAGAAATTGGGTGAAAGGCCATAAAATCGCAAAATAATGGGGATAAACGTCTTAAATTCTCAAAACCAACGAGGCTAAACGTGAGGGAGAAGGGGGTCCAGAAAAAACCCTCCCTTAGCCAGTGACTGGATAATTCTGTATTTATTACCTTTCAGAACAAACCCCAACACTTTGGGGAACGGTGTGGCTAACGGGGTTAATATTTGTGAGTGTAAGTGTCAGTGTATGAGAGTGTAAGTGTACGCATATACAAGACATGTGATTTAATCAAATTTATATATTGTTATAATCTCTCATCAAAAGTCCCAACACTCAGGGGAATTATATAGTTGAGGGTGTGTTATTGTGTGATTGTAAATGTGAGTGTAAGTCTGTGTTTAATGAATCTACGTATAATTGTATGTACCTGGGATGTGAGTGCTGTTAGTGTCATACGTAGGCGATGATTTTTTTTTTTTGTATTTAGTTACCGCTATAATTGTGGTTTTCTTTGAATAGTATGTTTTCATAGAAAATCCTATCTTGAGGGTAACTAAGATAAAATAATTATATTCCCCATTGTAAATGGCTAATTTAACTATATTATTACTATTATTTTATCGTTATTTATCTTCTCATGTATCAATTTCCTTTGGTAGTAATTTTACTGAATCAGAAATACTATTTAATATAATAAAAACTAGATATCTAAAATATATACATTGAAACCGATAACATGAAATCATTTCAGGAAGTATAAGGGGTCAGTAAGGTTTGAGAAGTAAGTAGCTACAGTAGTATATACATATAGTGCTTTATAAAAGTGATATTTTATTAACAACTATATTGCAAAACATTTAAATTCTTACATCCAGTGTTTGATAACAGTGGTATATTAAAAACGATATAATAAAAACGTTTATTATCAGAATATATTTACGATTTCTGAAAAGTAAGGACGCAACTGTGATTTGGTTTATTTAGAAGATTTATAGTAATTCTATTGTGCAATGGGTGCCAATTATTGGAATGATGATATGGCTGGGAGCGGTTGGAGTGTGAACTATTCGTTGGATTACAAAAAAGAAGTAATTAATTTGGGTGAAACCATCCCTGTCGAAAATCTTGTACAGCACAGTTCACTAAAAAACGCTGTAAAATATTACACTGATAAAGGGTGTTCACATAAATTCGGTTTGTACCTCGACCAGCTTGGAAAACTGATCCAGGATGAAAAAGATAAAGAAAAAAGATACCAGGACAGGCAAAACCTAATCAAAATACAATTAGAAGAAATACGGCAGAAAACTATTGTTCTGGTGAAGAGATTCCAGGCTCTAGGACCGATAAGTGATGATATCTTGAAAATAGTGGTGGACCGGAAAAGAAAACTCGCCGAAGAGGCAGCCGAGTATAACAAACCAAAAAGAAGGAGGCTTGATTATGAACCCGGAGGAAAACTACTCATTAGGAATATTGACGTGGACACAATGAATGGAATGATCCGGGGACATTTCAAAGAGTACGGTATTGTTCTAAGGGTGTTCATAAAGCCATTGGAGGATAAGGGATATATAATATTTGAAAAGCGTCATGAGGCCAACAGAGCTATGGCGGACATCCATAATATATGCGGTAATCTGATAACGCTGGTTAGGGCCCCATTTACACCAGACAGTTATGAAACTATTGACCTAAACCAGGACGACGATGTGCCCGAATATTTCACTCAACCTCCCTTGCCAACATATACTCACATTCCCCCACCAAACATAAACATTCCTCCCCCACCAATGCCGCCATTCATTCCCCCACCAAACATAACTGTCCCTCCCCCACCCATTCCCTTTCACATTCCCCCTCCAAACATAACTGTGCCTCCCCCACCAATTCCCTCAGTCATTCCTCCACCAAACATAACTTTGCCTCCCCCACCAATTCCCTCTCACATTCCCCGTCCAAACATAACTTTGCCTCTCCCACCAATTCCCTCTCACATTCCCCTTCCAAACATAACTGTGCCTCCCCCACCAATTCCCTCTCACATTCCCCCTCCAAACATAACCGTTCTTCCCCCACCAATTCCCTCTCACATTCCCCCACCAACTGTGGAACCGATAGAAGAAAATAATAACGACTGTAAGAAATCAATTGATCGGAAGAGAAAACTAATTGAACACGGCTCTCAAAATCAACATAAGAAAAGAAAAGTTGAGTGTGAACCAATCACACCTGAAGCTCCACCAGGAACCACAGCTCCTCCCCCACTAATTTCAATACCACCCCGATTCTCAATCCCACCACCCCCATTGCACTTCAACCGACCACCCGTCAGGTTTTTCAACCGACCACCCCTCTCGCATTTCAATCAACCGCCCCCTTCGTTTTTCAACCGACCACCGCCACCACCACGTCCATTCATGGTCCAACCGACCCGTTATCAGCAGCACCCCAACTATTATTTTTGAGCCAACCACCTCTACGAATGTTCTTGAGGCAGCTGCACCACTACCAACATGGTTGAATCATCCACCCCGTCTGTCTTTTACTCGGCCACCTCCCTCACTCTTTAAAGGCTGAGTATCCTTGTTTTTATAGATATGTTGATTTCTCATGTATTATTTTAATGGATGATTTCCCTCTTTACTCAATGTGATTAACCTTTTCAGCATTAGGAATCACTTTACCTTTTATTTTGGTTAATTTAATATTAGATGATTTTATACAGATTTGGAAAGACCCTATCTCTTCTTCCAGTCCTTCCAAAACTGAATAAAGCCATCCATTAATAGCCAGAATATTAAGGAAGAAACGTTTCATAATATACTGAAGGGGTTAAGCTACTTTCAGGTTTTGCTGAGATATAAAAAGGAGAGCCGAGAAGCCCCAGCAACACCACGCCAGCACCAACTTCAAGAACAGAATAGCCATGATCCAAGAAGATGAAGATAACACACTGGCCTCTCCAAGGTGGTTATCTTTAACGCCGGCCAGTCTGTTTTCTGTCTCACTTTCCGTCACAGCCAATCACAGAGCTTATCACGTGAGAGCACCACCCTACTGAGACATACATCACCCAGCTGGCAATTTTCCCTTCATCTCACCTGCTAAAGGGCCAGAGTCGAGAAAGGAAACCCGAGGCCCAACACCACATGGGCACAAAAACTGCACTAACCCCGCTACAAAGGCCCTTTTTCCTTTCAAGACCACCATGTTCAGAACCAGAAACAATATTACCAAGGAGCGAGAGTGGCAAGTCTTCGGCAGGCTTACACCCTCACCTATATTTGGCATCCCCTGTTTAGGACCTAACCTCTTCAGCATTCCTTGGGAGGTTAAATCAGTAAACAAAAGCAGCCGGCCGCACCCTCGTTCAGGATCCCCTGCGAGGCACACATGGAGTTTAGCATCCCTTGCTCTAAGACAGAATTTTGCATCCCCTGTTCTGGCATCAACATCATGACCACCCTCAGTAACACGTGTGGCCACAACCTCGTTCACTAAACCCTACAAGGCCCTTTCCCTTCAACAAAAACCAAGAAGCAGAAGTAAAATACGAAGCAAAGAAAAACAAGAAAGAAAAGTTCAGAGCCCAGATCAAGAGAAGAGACATGAGAGGAGACCTCAACATCCCTGATACACTAGGGAAGAATATTAGCTAAATTCGGTCATTAGTACTTTGAGTTAAGTTGTTTCTGGCTGTCAGAGACTCGAATTTGCATTAAAGACATTTCCCCACTCTTTTATGATGCTCACCAATAAACAAACTTATAACGCTCTGTTGCTAATCTCTGAAATATCTTTGGTTCTTTCTTTATTTTACCTAACAAAATCTGATCGACACATCTTAATTAGATATATTATTTATACCTGACCTGATCTACAGTATATCCCAAATGCCATACATTTCGAGTTTTACTTATCCTCTTGTTCATTGAAATTGTATTTACCCCTTCAGACGATGTCGCCTCTTTACCTTGGATTCTGGCTACAATTAGACAATTTTATGCAGTTTTAGGTTTGGTCAACAAGCCTACATCTTCTCTATCCTAAATAACCTAGACTCCTAGAGCAGTTAGTCCAGCACCCTACTCGAATTCCTGACTGCCTTGGAGATCGTTCCAACATTCTTGACTTATTTCTAACTTCTAATCCTTCTACTTAGGCTGTACAGTATAAACCTTTTCTTTCCTGCGAGCTCCTCCTTTCACAACATTATCTCTGTTACCTGTCCTATCTCTCCAGTAGGTTCACCTGATCCTCCCATCCGGTGGTGCTTGTGGCACTTTAGTGCTGCCGACTGGGAGGATCTTCAGCAGTACTTCTTTGATTTCCCATGGAATTATTTTTGCTTCCGTAGCCGGGGACCCCTCGGAGTGTGCCGAGCGCATAACCGAGGTAATCCTCTCGATCATGGAGGCATACATTAATTTTTCTTTTTATCAGTTTAATGCAAAACAATCTTTGTTTATTCACGCTTGTTCTACTGCTGTCTGCAATAAGGAGGAAGCATTCAAACAATACCATCGCCTTCAAACTCAAGAATCTCGTGCTTTATATGTTTCTGCCCGGAATCAAGCCAAATCTGTTCTTTGACTAGCCAAAAACTCTTTCATTCATAAAACGAAATTATTTCATAAATGTTTATACATATTTTAATGATGCATCACTTAGCTCTACTCCCACTAGTTCTGTATATTTTGATAGAACTAAACTTAAAGATGCCCTTAAATTCCTCCTTTAGTCCTTTTCAATACTTATGTTAGATTCGGGCCTTACATTTTCAAACAAATATTAGGAATTCCTATGGGTGGAAATGCTAGCCCTTTAATTGCAGATTTATTCTTGCTTGCTTTAGAATTTAAATATATAAGACTTAGTTGACAGTAGCAAGAAAAATAAAATCCCAGAAAAATTAGCACTTGCTAAATTGTTAAGTAATAATAGTAGATATATTGATGATATTCTCGTTTGCAATTTGTTAAATTTTAATCAAGTTGCTAAACTTATTTACCCTAATTCTATTCCCCTCACACAATGTAACGTAAATTATAAAGTTGAAAATTTTCTTGATATAAATATAGAGATTGTTAATGAACAGTGCATACTTAAAGTATATCACAAAGTTGATGATTTTTATTTTAACGTAATAAACTTTCCTTTCCCTAGTAGTAATATCGATTAGTAAAATAACTTATAATTGTTTTTATTCCCAGTTAATAAGATTTTGTAAAATTTGCACTAAAGTAGATGACTTTTGGGCGAGAGCTAGGTTACTATACAGACTCTAAGTAGACAGAGGTTTTGAGGCAAGTAAATTGTTCCATAAATTTAATCTTTTTAGGGTCAATTATTGTGACTGTATTCTAAAATTTGACATGAATAATTTTAATCAAGCATTTTTAACTTGAAGTTTCTTGTATAACCTCTGCTTACTTTTTGTCTGTATTTATTATTTTTTGTCTGTATTTATTGTTTATCTTTTTCTTTTTCTATTATTAATATTAATATTGATGATTTTTTAAACTGATTGTTCTTGTTAAAAGAGTACTCTTTGTTTAAATCTGTTGTTACTTCATATTTTGCAATTATTTGTCTTTATATTATATGTATTCATTGTCGATAGTATCAATTGCTTGCTTTTGCGATTTCCTTAGTTTATTTGTGCAATAAATGTAGGTTATTTGTAGGGTAGTTATTGATAGGGGTCACTTGAGGCATGCTATGCTTACAGGTACCTACCCGATAGCACTATCGTTAGTGAGTGCTGTACTGTATTTTATATACTATTTTGTAATAGTATAGATATCTTATAAATATTTGTATTTTGTACTATTGTTAATGTCTTGTCATGTTGCGAATTTGATTTTAAATAATATTTTGATGTAGTTTCTTTATTCATGCAGAGTTTAGTAAACATTTACCAGAACGTCCCGGACTTCCCAAACTTGACTAATTCCTTTAATGTGACTATAGTGCGTTGTTATATGTGCGATTAGTTTGCTTGGGAAACAGATTAACTTGCTCATGTAGTAATGTACACCCATGTGGTGGATTGTGTTCTTTTATTTAATAATTTTCATTTTAGTAAGCGTTGTTTCCACATAGCGATTTTGATAATTTAATTTGACTTTATATTGTCCTTGTCCCAATTTTGGTTTGTTTAGTTTGCAAGTTTTACATTTTAATTTCCAACTCTAGCTCTTCCCAAGGCCCTGTGCCTTGGGTTAGGCAAAGGAAAAATGTGACACTTTTGCTCCCAGTCTCCCAACCTCTAGGTTGGCAGCAGAGAGATCAATCCATGGAAGAGACGCCACCACTTGAGATCTAAAAAATATACAAGTAAAAGGAATAGTCAGAGTAAGCTATGGGTATGGCAGAGAATGCTCAATTCTCACTCTGATAGACCAGCCCATCACCAAAGGACTAGAACCCAATCCTCTAAGCATCAGCTAGGAAAGGCCCTGGAAAGCCACCTTTGTTGGGGAGATAGCTCCCCTATTTCAACCCCTTTCGGGGTTGGGCACCCACCCTCTGTGAGAATACTACCACTCTGCTTATGCAGAATTGATTAAGTTACCTGTAATAGTCTGACCGTGACTTCCTTGGTGCCGGGTGTGCTAGGGTTGTCGTCTGTGTCTGTGATGTGGAGAGTGAGGGTGAGTGAGGGTGAGTGAGGCGGTGGAGGAGGGGGCGGCATCCCAGGCTACCAAGGGGACTAGTAGGGCGCGACGCTCCTCACGGTCCAGCCCCCCTCTGGTCCACAAGGTCCCCGAGCCACGTCCCTCATCTCCAGCTGGGTTGGTATAGAGAGAGATCAATTAGCTACTTAGTATGATTCTGGCTGCTACAAAACAATTTTTATAGAAGAGGAAATCCTTATTTTGTTTGTTTTTCTGTTATTAGTTTATATATATCCTATAACCTTGTTTTATGTTTCAACTCTTCCTCCAGAAATAAACTTTCTATAGCCATTAAATATGATTGCTGAACACAGTGAAATCTGGAGGTCTTATTCCGAATGACGAGTGAAATGATAAGCTAGACGAGTTGTGAAAAAGACCCGACCAACTCGAGCTTCCATAAGTACTGGTGCATACGCGTTGGCTGTCTTTAGGTTTTCGCTCTGTTTAGCTCGAATTATTGAAGCGCGCTACTGCTTACTTGTTTCGACTTGTAATCTCAGAACACACACTCTCTCATGCAACCTTTTGAGCTTCTCACTCAATAGGTACTGTCCCTATGCCATATTTTGAATATGGGAATATTCATGCAATGCTAATGAAATAGAAACAGCTAGAATATATTTTTGTGGCGTGTCTGTGGGTTTTATGGTAAATGCGTACCGAAACTATACGATTAGTACAGCACAAAATACATCCTTGTTTATACATTTTTCGGTAGAACATAATTATGATTGAACTTGCTGCCTGACACTAATTGTTATGTACTGTAAACGACCTGAGCCCTTTAAATGTCGATATCCCATAGTTCTCCACCCTCCATCTTCACCAATAATTCTTAATTATAAGCTACATGTCGTACTTTCTTTAGCTGACACATATTACAGCCATTGCATAATGATGCTTATTATATTATAAAGTCAACCATGAAATTCAATAACGCATATTAATATCTACATGGAAGAATGCGTTTTAGCGCTGTTTTGTTGTGATAATTAATTAATCAATCTTATAATAATGCTATTAGGCATTTCTAGCTGCATATGGAAATTCCAACGACTAATATATAAGCACATAGTGTAGTTATCTAGTATACAGGTAAAACATGCATAATCGTAAGAAATCGTGATAAACTGTGTATATCCTAGGTGTAGAGTATTGTTGGATGTCGACAATCATAGCTCTGGGGCTAGTTCAGAACCGTCCATCAGAGGTCTCAAGTGAAACCTTGGTAGGGTCTATTATATAGTAGAGTACCAGATGCATGTGCCTGGGGTGTTCAATATCCAGTAGTTCGCCAAAAACTGTTATAATCTTTGTAAAATCTAGAGAGTGAGACATTAACTTAACAATGTTACTTCACGGATCAAACAGTACTAATGACAGGTTACTAGAAACACGTGAAGATTGTCAAGGAAACTAAATTATTCACTTACAATGATGTAGCTTTCATAATTAATATGTATCCATTTTTGTATTAAAATTGTTTAAATTTTGTTATTTGCTTATTATATTTATATATTTTATACAGTATGTACTATCTATGTTATTTATTATATATTTATTATTATTATTGTTTCTTTTAGAACAAGAAATTCGGCGAAACATTGTGGCTGTACACTCCTCAGACTAACCTGGATCAAAGGTGAGGGAGAGGGCCCTGGTGATGTGGACGGGGGCCCTGGGATCCATAACCAGGTTGAAGGGTGGCCCATGTCCCAGCGTCCAGTCGTCCGGGTCCCCTAGCCTCACCTGACACACCCGCTCCGCCCCTTGGTTCTCACCCACCCACACCTCGCGCGGGGAGTACAGGAACGGAGGGTTGTCGTTCACGTCTCCTACTTCAACCTACACAAATATACTTGTGTTATTTTATTTGGCTTAACCCCTTCACCCACCACCAAATCGTAATTTTCATCATATTTTCGACACTATTAGACGATTCTATTCAGCTTAAAAGAAGGATCTGTGGTAGCTCAAAGGATTATATGAGAGTCTGTAGCCTTATAATTGTTAGAGGTACTTCCTAAACGGAATAAAATTATCTAATAGTTGCCTGAATACAATGAAAAGAAACGTCATCGGTACTGAATGGGGTAAACCTGGGTTATTTCATTTGGATTAGCAAGGAAAGAGTATAAGTGGGAAGGAAGGGTGGTCTCCTTCACATCCTGCACTCAGTCTGTAAGATATTAGTGGCATAATTTCATGTTTATATTATTTTGGCTAACAGTAAATTAATCAATTATAACCAGATTAGGAAGGGTATCTAGGAGTGAGAGGGGTAAACATGGGAGAGAGGGTGGGGGATGTTGTTCTCGTCCTACACTTCAAAATAGAATACATGAACGAGTACAAGATTAACGGTGCCAGTGCAATGCCTTTATTCGGGAGCCCACCTCGCTTTTTTCTCTTTCTCTCCCTTTGTCTTTGGCTTGTATCCATTCAGCCCGATTCAGCCTACTGTTTTAAGAAGTTTATTCCCATCTAGGTGTCGATTTGTTCCTGGCGAGCGATAGCGAGCCAGCATATATATATTTTTGTTTTGGCAGCAAGCTAAATTTGTAAATTTTTCGATAGAAAAATTTCTCCGGCGAAGCCGGATTTCTCCATACAATGCTGGCTCGCTATCGCTCGCCAGGAAGAAATCGGCCCCTGGATGGGCATAAGTCTTAAACCAGTTATCCGAATGGGGCCGAATGGATACAAGCCAGGTAAAGAGAGAAAGGGAGATAAAGATAAAAAAAAAAACAGTGACCCCTCTTAATCGGGGAAATATTAGTGAGGCGGTGTTAGTTTGTACTGTATATGTTTTTGCCATTTTCTAGCATTTGCTAATAATACATCTCAACCTTTTTGACCCAACACGTTCAATTTATAGTTTGGTTCCTTAACCCCTTCTGTACCGTGCTGTCCTGTTAACATTATTCTGGCACCTATTGACGACTTTATTCAGTTTATATAGAGCCTCCAGCAATTAACAGGCTTGGGACCATCTTAATTAACCATTTTGGTACCACAGATCATTCTTAAACTGCACAAAATGGTCGAGATATAGCTAAAATAGAATGAAAAAGACGTCGCCGGTACGGAAGGGGTTAACCCGTTCAGTACCGGTGACGTCCTTTTCACTGTATTCTGGCAACAATTAAACGATATTACTCCGCTTAGGAAGGACGTCCACCATTTAATAGGCTACAGACTATCTCAATTAATCCTTATAGCTACCATATATCATATTGCTTAAGCTTCATAAAATTGTCTAAATGTAGCTGAAATCAAATACAAAAGACGTCACTGGTACAGAAGGGGTTAAGGGGGGGGGGGGGTCACCGTCTTTTGTTTGATCTTTCTCTCCTTTTCTCTCTTTTCCTGGCTTGTATCCATTCAGCCAACTGTTTTAAGACGTTTATCCCCATCCAGGTGTCGATATCTTCCTGGCGAGCGATAGCGAGCCAGCATTGCATGGAGAAATCCGGCTTCGCCGGAGACATTGTTCTATCGAAAAATTTACAAATTTAGCTTGCTGCAAAATATATATATATATATATATATATATGCTGGCTCGCTACCGCTCGCCAGGAAAATATTGACACCTGGATGGGCGCAAACGTCTTAAAACAGTAGGCTGAATGGGGCCGAATGGATACAAGCCAAAGAGAGAGGGAGAGAAAGAGAAAAACAAGCAAGGTGGGCTCCCTTAAGTCATCTCTCCAATGTGTGTGTGTGTGACTGACCTGCAGGGTGGCGGTGGCTGTCCTTGGAGGTGTACCTTGGTCTACGGCCCACAGGTGTAGGGTGTGTGTGGGGCGGCGGTCCCGGTCCAGGGCACCCCACACCCGCACCGACCCATCAGACCCAGCCCGGAACAGGCCCCGCGGATCACTCTAAGGCGACACCTGGTAATCTACACGACCCTCGCCTCCCTAGAGTGGAAGCAGATAAACCAAATACAACATTTTTTAATTAAAGTCAGGTAAGATTAAATTTCAAACTCATAACCGTAGCGGAAGAAGACTCTACAGTATCATTTATATATAACTAACGCATTTCCATTGATGAATAAGAGAATCTACGGTAAGTTATTACATTTTATAACACCGGGTTATATATAGCTAACTGATTTCCGTAGAGGAATAGAAGAGCCGAAGTTAGCCATTACCGTACATATAAATTCTAACTCCTGTTTTACACATAAACATGACACGCTAAATTGGTTAGGTATAATATAGGGTTATCATAACTAATTAATCATCGTGGAAGAATAGACAATCTGAGTTAGCTACACGATGAAAGCAAAATAACGAACTTAACGTCGTAAAGTAATAATAAATTCAAGGTTATACTATAGAAATGGAGGATATGAAAGGTAAATACAGTATAATCAAGCAGGGTATATGATACTGATTTACCTTTAATTACTTGATAATATACCCTTCTCTCCGTATACAAGATTATTTGTTCACTACTAATATACAGTAGCTTCGAGAGGTATACGATTATGGTCAGTTTAATTAACTTTTCATGTCTTCCTTAAGGGGGATAGGCCGGTTTTCTGGCTCCCCCTTCTCCCTTGTGTTTAGCCCCAATGTTTTTTAGATTTTAAGACGTTCGACCCAATAGTTTGGCAATTTTAAGACTGTACACCCATTTCTTTGTCAATATTAAGACCTTTCATGCCATTTAGGTGTCTACTTTTTCCTGGCGAGCGATAGCGAGCCTGTAATTTTAAGAGTGACCGGCCTTCGGCCGGGATATTTTTCTACTGCAAAATTTACATTCATTTTGAAGGAGGGTCTAGGGTTTTTTTTTACAGCTTGATGGAGGTCTAGGGAGGTAACTAAGAAATAATAAACCGATAAAACAATAAGCAAATATATACACCCATTTCCCCTTAACCCTCCAGCCCCGGCTATGTACAGTAAACCCTCGCTATCTCGGACTAATGGGGGGGGGGGGAGATCCAGTCCGAGATGACCGAAAATCCGAGATGTCCGGGGTCCGGCTTGTGTCCGACCTAACAGAGGATAAAATCCGACCTAACCAATGTCCGTCCGAGACAACAATGAAATCGGAGACTACGGAAAAATTCTGACCTCAAGAGAGACGTCCGCGTCAACCTAGAAAACGAAGACAACCCTATTCGAACCCTATAATCTGTAATAGAAAACACAGTGCATGTATTTTAGTTTTAAAATATGTATTGTACAGTAGGCTATATTACACTTACCTCTTCATAGCTCTTGTCTGTAGTCTTGATGTCCTCCCTCCCCCCTCCCCCCTCCCCAACACTGCATTAATTACTGCAGCATCCCCTTTTCACCCCCCACCTCCATCTCACTGTCCTTCTCCACCTCACTGTCCTTCTCCACCCCACTGTCCTTCTCCACCTCACTGTCCTTCTCCACCTCACTGTCCTTCTCCACCTCACTGTCCTTCTCCACCCCCCTATCCTTCTCCACCCCCCTATCCTTCTCCACTTCACTGTCCTTCTCCACCTCACTGTCCTTCTCCACCCCACTGTCCTTCTCCACCCCACTGTCCTTCTCCACCTCACTGTCCTTCTCCACCTCACTGTCCTTCTCCACCTCACTGTTCTTCTCCATCTCACCGTTCTTCTCCACCTCACTGTCCTTGACCACCTCACTCCCCTTCTCACTGTCCTTCTTCACCTCACTGTTCTTCTCCACCTCAATGTCCATCGCACTGTTCTTCTCCACCTCACTGTTCTTCACACCCCCACCTTTAGGACCATATCCCTTGCCTGTCATGGAACCCTTACCTTTACCCTTACCCACACTGTCCTTCTCCACCTCACAAACAATGTCAGGTTCAGGTATATCCATGGGCACAGGCATGCTACTCATTAATTCATCCAAATCCATGTCTAAGTCTGAGAGTGGCACAGTGTCTACAGTGCTCCACGAGGTGCTAGCAACTGAGGAAACACTTGGGAGGGAGGTGGTGCTAGCAAGCGACACCCCACTGGTAGCAGACGAAGTACGAGCTCTGGGAGGAGCAGAGGGTACAAAAAAGGAGCTGATTTTCTGTTGTTTTTTCCGATCAAGGTTTGCCCTCTGAATATGGAATCGACCATTACGCAGTGGTTCATATAGGGACTGCAACTTTGGGTCATCTACTTGAGTCAGATACTGAAGAATGGTGTCAAAGGAGTCTAGTGCATGCGAGACTGATATCTTGGGCCCCCCCCCCCCCCTCTGTCTCTTCGTCCGACTCATCCTGGGTCTCTTCCTGGGCTACCCCCAACACCTCGGCTGCAATTTGTTCGTCAGTCTTATGCTCGTGTCCAGGTAGGTCTCTGTCCTCTTGCAGCCAGTCGTCAACTTCTTCTTCGGGGAGGTCACCCTGGTTACCTTGGTTCAAGAGGTTCCTGAAGTCAGCTGCCCCAAACCCTTCAAAACCCGGATCTTGCACCTTCGGGATATTTAAGACCTTGGTCCAACCATTCCTCAGTGTGTTGAAAGAAACTTCTCGCCATGCCTCTGCCCAATTGTAGATGCAGTCTTTCAGGGTATACTGCTTCAGTTTTTGTAGAGATTTCTTCCCGCGTGTATCCACATAACCTTCTTCGTCCATCCCCTCTTCTATGATGACAAGGCATTGCTCCAGGAACTTCCTCTTGTAACGCCTTTTGCAAGCTTCAATTATTCCTTGGTCCATAGGCTGAATAACACTTGTGGTATTAGGAGGCAGGAACATGGTCTTAATTTTGCCATTTGCACTCTCCAGTTTCGTGGTACAAGGGTGGGCAGGTGCGTTGTCGAGCAACAAGATGGCAACCGCTTTGTCATAGGGTACACCATACACTCGATTCTGGAACGAGCGAACGTCGGGTACAAATCTCTTGTGAAAGAAATCCTCGGTGATTACCTGGTTAAACCAAGCTTTCTTTGATCCATAATAGTCGACTGGGAGTTGCTTGGTAATGATGAGGTCCTTAATTACTCTCGGCTTCTGAGATTTGCCGACGATTGTAGGGGTCACACAGTGGCTTGCGTCGGCATTAGCGCAACAAAGCACTGAAATGCGCTCCTTCACAGTTTTGTGGCCAGGTGTGGACGTGATTTCTCGGTGGGCCTGTGTGTTGGAAGGTAGAGAACGCCAATAATAAGCCAGTCTCGTCACCGTTATAGAGTTGCCAATGTTGAAGGTGTTCCTCGGTTATAAGGGCGTGGAAGCGATCAGTGAAGGGTTCTATGGCCGAAGTATCGGCGCTTAAAATTTCACCACAAATACTCCTGTTTGTGAGGCCATGGCGGTTTCGGAACCTCCACAACCACCCCTCGCTAGCCTTGAAGTCTGGGTGATGAAGATGCTGTCCGAAGCGTTCTGCTGCATGTTGTATCTCGATGCCTCTCACTGGTACGCCCTCAGCACATAGTTGTTGGTACCACTTCAGCACTGCGTCGTCGATGTCTTGATAGGCTAGCTTGGCCTTGCGAAAGATCTTGGCGGTAGAAGGACCATGAAGCACAGCTGTGCCATGATGCCGGACTTTTTCCTTGTCTCGGATGAAATCGTAGATTGTCTATCTGCCTAAGCTATACTTCTCCTGAAGCTGCTTGGCTTTCATCCCACTGTCCAGATCCTTTAACATCTGTAGCTTTGTTTCTAGTGATACAGAAGTCACCTTACGCTTAGGCTTATCCTTGGGAGGCATGGTGAACAAAATAATGGCACGCGTCGATGTGTAACACAACAGAGCTTGGTGCGGACTGACGCTCCCAGCCTCGGACCTCGGTCCCCGGATGTAAGATGGCGTCGGACCTCCCTTCTGTTTCTCGGATATTCACCCTTATTGTCCGGTGACTTGAGGTGGCATCCGACACGTCATCCTTTGTCGGACACCGTTACGACACATTTCGGAAATATTCGAGATATCAGAGGACGGTTATGACGGACATTTTCCGAATACTTATATAAAGTCCGACAACGTCAGAGACGGTCGGAACGATGCCGGAAATGTCCGAAATACAGAAGTGAATGTCCGAGAGGCCGTAGCCAGTCCGAGTAGTGCGGGTTTCTGACTTCTAGAGGTCCGAGATAGCGAGGGTTTACTGTATTCGAGATATCAGAGGACGGTTATGACGGACATTTTCCGAATACTTATATAAAGTCCGACAACGTCAGAGACGGTCGGAACGATGCCGGAAATGTCCGAAATACGGAATACATCTCCCATTAAATCAATCACACTATTTTGTATGCCATAACATGTGGAATAACAAAACCTATATAGTGAATAACTGTATACACACATTAATAATCTTACTCGTTCCGTCATGTCACATAAAATTGGTGAATAAATAACAGATAATTGTCATTACATAAAGCTATATACAAGTTCCATGTCATCTCAACCAGTAGACCATTTCAACCAGTAGCTCTCAACCAGTGCCAAATTAAGCCAGACCAACCAAACTAGTGCCAAAATATAGCACTAACCTAACCTAACCGTATTGGTTGATTTGGCACTGGTTGAGAGCTACTGGTTGAAATGGTCTACTGGTTGAGTTGACCGGTCACCACAATAATTATAGTGGTGCCATTTGATTCAGTACACACATATCTACAGCTAGTCTTCCAACCAAGAATGATAAAATAGTTGGAATTTGAGTTTGAATATAATCATCTAATGTGAAACTTTCGGTGGCAGTGGTAGCATTAGGGTCTCTGGGGGCGAGTCGGGGGAATTTCCACATTGTTAAAGTAGACTCATAGAGTCTACTCACCACAGGCCTATTGTATACTTCGAATTTCACAACCAAAGTTGTTTCGGTTATTGTGAACTGTGATATGCCCAGTAAAAGATATGCTTTGGGGGGTAAGACCCCTAGAGGGGCAGGGTATAACTACTGTATATACTTAAACGTCGATAGGGATCGGATTCACTTTTGAATGATTGGATAAGTAAGTTTGTAACTAGAAAAAGAAGTTCAGTAATTGAGAAAGTGTGCAAAAGCCAGGGATAAAATTGTTGTTAGTACAAGAAGGAAAAAATATAACCAGTGCTAGGGCTTGTCTTTACTATATGCCTATTGCACATGCAAGATATTGCTATGTTAACCGGCCCGGATTTTAGGATACTAAGAGTAAATTGATCGACGGCAGCGAAAAGCTTATAAATCATGATAGACAATTTAATTTCCAGGATACACGAAAATCCCTACAATAATATTATGAACAACAACAACAGTAATACTAATAACAATATCATACTCTGGATTCAATGAAGATCTCTGTTGCATCACCTGAACCATATGAGCAAAAATACAGGGAAAAGGGAAAAACACAAACAGTGCCTCTCTCTCTCCCCCCCCCCCCCCCCACCCTCGAAACTACATGATTAATTACAAGAAAAACAAGCATATCAAACATTACACGCAGTGAATACCTCCCATTTTCTGTATGCTTCTAAAAGTCAAGAATTAATCCCTTTGTTTCATGGATTACAATTAGCTATATAACTCCCACTGTACTAACCTAATGAGAATCAAAGCTGTTCATGATAGAATAAAATAAAGATATTGTTCCGAAAGGGTTAACAAATTCAGCCCCTTCCTCTTAAATCATTATGATATGTTTCATAATTTATACAGTTCTCATCATATAGAAGGTTACATTAACTCATCATATACAGTTCTCATCATATATAAGGTTACATTAACTTGAATCTTTGAACCTTTAACCCCTTCCGTACCGGCGGCGTCTTTCTAATCTTATTTTAGCTATATTTAGACGATTTTGTGTAGCTTGAGAAGGATCTGTGGTAGTGGTAAGGGTTAAGTGAGATAGCTTGATGCCTGTTCATTGCTGGAGGCCCTTTTTAAACTGAATGGAATCGTCTAATAGTAGCCAGAATAAAGTGAAAAGGACGGCACCGGTACAGAAGGGGTTATAGCCAAGTTCTGAAGCATCTGGCCTATAGTATAGCATTGTTTTATTTCGTTTTGTTCCATACTGATTCAAATGGGTGCGTCTCTATTTATGCTATCAATTGTACATTATATCAAATTTCTCGCCTTTTGCATCTATTTTTCATAAGATCTCTCATCAGCTTATATTGGTCTCATCAAAACAATCCCAATGCCTAAAAGAAAAGTATCCTAGGACTTAAGAGTCTGCACTTCTATAGTTTGGTTCCTAGACACCCATCAAGCTTATAATAATTCCCTCAATACCCCTTAGAGAAAAATTTGTAAATTTTTCGGTAGAAATATGTCCAAGCCAATGGCCGGTTCTTCCTAAATTACAGGCTCGCTATCGGTCGCCAGGAAAAATCGACACCTAAAAGGTACGAAAGATCTTAATGTATGTGTGTATGTATATACTCAGGCACATACCCCATAGCTGGGAATGGCCGACTCGAGACAGAGCCCGAACAGAAACAACTAAATGAAATATGAAATCAAACATTCACACACATCTAGGTCGCCCAGTAGAAGACCCAGAGACCAAAGACCATGAAGGGTCTCCAGCAAAAGATTATCAGGTCTCAGACCTCCCGGAGAGGTTCCAGTCACAGCAAGCAGACAAGCAGTGGAACTACACCTCAATGAACGCCCACATTATTTCCTGGCAGGGCCCTTCATAATTATAAACCGGCTCCCCGGGCCAGGCGCTTGAAGGACTGTTATCTAGTCCAACTGGCGCCCAACCCCCACTCCCTATGACCGCTTTATCACTCATCTACTCATAAGCATCCTCCATTCATTCCTATTCATCACCACTTCTCTTGCCTGTTCTTCTGTCATCTCTCTATCTTCTAATGTTTTTTTCACACCATCTCTTATTCTCCTCCAAGGTCTTCCTCTCAATCTATTTTGAAATCTCCATATCCAGATGAGGTGTATGCTAGGGTATTAAAAGAATGCAAGGACGAATTAAGTTACTCATTAACTCACCTATATAATAATTGACTAGATTTAGGCATAGTTCCTGATTCATGAATGCTTGCAAATATAATTCCGATATTTTAAACAAAGGTGGTAAGTCCATAGCATCAAATTATCGTCCCATTAGTTTCACATTAATTATAGGGAAATTGCTAGAATCGCTAGAATCAATTATTGTCAGGAAAATTATAAATCCCTTAGACATTTTCAAGTTAATTAAACCCTTTCAACATGGATTCACTTCAGGACGATTCTGCCTAACAAATTTACTAATTTTTTTCTCCCAGGTATATGAAGCGGTAGATAACGACAAGTCATTATGATATAGTTTACTTAGACTTCAGTAAGGCCTTTGATAGAGTTCCAAATGAAAGACTTAAGGAAGATAGAAGGACATGGTATTGGGGGGGATGCTACTCAAGTGGATTAGGTCATGGCTGATTGGTAAGGTGTTTCCAGGTGGATGGGACTCGATAGCCTTGGCGGGCAACCCATCTAGGGGAAGAAACCCTAAACAAATTACCGATGGGCGACAAGCTAATCAGTGCCACTTACACGTGGCGATCTTTATAACAGAACAGGCAGACAGAGAGTTAGTATCAATGGTGTAAAATCGGACTGGGGATTACTTAAAAGTGGGGTTTCCCAAGGGTCGGTTTTGGGACCACTTCTGTTCATTATCTACATAAATGATCTTGACTCAGGCATAAAGAGTAGGATCAGTAAATTTGCTGATGTTACTAAAATTGGTAGTATAATAGAGTCAGCTAGCAACAGGGAATGGCTTCAAAAGGATCTCGATCATTTGCACGAGTGGTCCATAAATTGGCAGATGAGTTTCAATGTAGACAAATGTAAGGTATTAAGGATTGGAAATCGTAATTTAGAAGCTAAATACAAACTAGACAATGTAGAATTGGATAAATCAGAGTGTGAGAAGGATCTTGGGGTGCTCCTTAGTAATGATCTGAAACCCAGAAAACAATGTATAAGTGTTAGGAACAGGGCAAATAGAGTTCTAGGATTCATATTTATGAGTGTTAGCAACAGGACTGCCGAAGTTTTCTTAAAAATATACTTAGCACTAGTAAAACCCCATTTAGACTATGCTGTCCAATTTTGGTGCCCGTATTACAGAATGGATATCGACCCTTTAGAGGCAGTCCAAAGAAGAATGACGAAAATGATACATAATATTAGAAACTTATCGTATGAGGAGAGGTTGAAAGACTTAGGCTTGCACTCACTAGAAAGACGAAAATGTAGGGGAGACATAATAGAGGTATTTAAATTGAGGGGAGGTGTGGCGGAGTGGTCTTGCCACTGGACTGGTAATCCAATGGACCCGGGTTCGAATCCCAATATGTCAATGGGAAGATATTATTGGGATGGAATTTGTGCTGTACCTAGTATCAGTGCATTACCACAGCACACCGAAATGCCAAAAAAATACCCTCATTGTTCCCTGATTAAAATAGCATTGTATGAATATTCCCATATTCAAAAATATGCTACAGGGGGGCAATGCCTAGTGAGTTAATTGCTCAATAGGTGGCGTTCTGAGAGTGAGGGTCCGAGTGTGGGGGATGAGACTGTGAAGCGCAGAGGCGAGGCGGCTTCAGAGATGCAGTTGCTTCGAGCCGTGAAGCTTCGCATGTCTCACTCCCTAGACTGGAGCAAGACCTCATGGGCCTTACCGTGTTCAGCGGTAGAGTGTAAAGGCTATCAGACTATGCCCGAGAGGGAGTAGTTGGAATATAGAAAAAAAAAAAAAAAAAAAAAAATTATAAAAGGTATAAATAAGGGCGATATCGATGAGGTATTGAAGCTAAAGAACGGCGACATAACCCGCTCAAATGGTTTCAAGATAAGCTTAGATTTAGTAAAGATTTAGGAAAACACTGGTTTGGTAATATAGCTGTTAACATGTGGAATGGACTGCCCAGAGGAAAAGTTGAAAGTTTTAAGCGTAAGTTCAATTCCCATATGGATGATATGGGCTGTGTGAATGGGAGCTGCCTCGTGGGCCGCATGGCCATATGCAGTTTCCCGTGATCTTATGTTCTTATTTCCCCTTTTTTCTGACTCAAATATTCTCTTTGTAAGCCTTTCATTTCCCATTCGTTCAACATGTCAATACTTGCATACCACCCTTCTTACCACTCTGGCCGATAAGGGTTCCTGATGTACCACTATGTACCTCCTCATTCCTCAAGCTGTCGCTATCCGTTACTCCACAGTGCACACATACTTCTCAAGCAGCTCATCTCCATCACATCCAACCTTCTTTTCTCTTGTACATTCATACCCAATGTCTCAGCTCCATACATCACTGTTGCTACATCTATCCTTTGATATATTGCAATTTTAGCTTTCATTCCGAGATTTCTCACCTTCCACAAACTTCCCATTGTTCCGATAACTTTCCTTCCCTCACACACTCTTACTGTTGACAAAAAAAGGGCGAAATGTCTAAAATTGCCACGTTAATGGAAGGAACGTCTTAAAATTTCAAAACTAATGAGATTAACCCATACAGTACCAGGGTCGTCCTTTGTATCATATTCTGGCAACTATTAGAAGATTGTATTCAGCTTTGGAAGGACCTCTAGCCATAATAAGTCTTTAGACTATCCCAACCAACCCTTTTAACTACCACAGACCCTTCCTAAGCTGCATAATATCATCTAAATATAGCAAGAATAAAATATAAAATACGTCGCTGGTACTCAAAGGGTTAAGCATAAGGGAGAAGGGGATTCAGCAAAACCCAAAACCTTCCCATAAACAACACTCGTATAATGATTTCCAAATGTGTTCACGATCTTTTGGCTGGGGCTTCTGTTTTCATTAACCCGGGAGCTGCGGGAAGACTCTTAAGAGTTCCCCCGGCGGACTGCGGGAAGACTCTCCTGAGTAAGTAAAATTAAAAATCAACTTTTGACATCGAAAAAAAAAAAAAAAAAAAATTTTTTTTTTTATTTATTTTTTTTTTTTGGCCCCTGGGCCATGCAAAATCTCAGTCCTCTACCTCCCCTCCTTCCCCACTTTCCTCCTATCCCTCAGTTATCACCTATTTTCCCTATTATTCCCTTATTCTGAGGTATATTTTCGTGCTAACATTAGCGAGTTGCAAGCAGGGTGTTGTCATCACTGATGGCAATCGAGTGCAAGAGAGAGAGAGAGAGTATCGATCGACTGTGTCGCAGTGGCCTTGGGGAAAATTGGCGGGAAGGTAGCTTGCCTCACCCATACATTATACAACTCGCGGGCTATATCTCCGATTTTGACCATCCAAACGCTGTTTTCACTCGTTTTATTGTTGTTTCAGGTTAATACCTTTATAATCAACCCATAATAGGCGCATATGGATAATTATTAATGCTATTAATGGTACAATGAATATTTTAGTGACGAAAAACCTCAAATACGTCAGCACAGGGGGAGGTTTTCAATTACCCCCGTGCGCACTTCAGAGGTTAAGGGAGCCCACCTCGCCTGTTTTATCTTTCTCTCTCTCTCCCTTTGGCTTGCATCCATTCGGACCCATTCAGCCTACTGTTTAAGAAGTGTATCCCCATCCAGGTGTCAATATTTCCCTGGTGAGCGGTAGCGAGCCAGCATATATATATATATATATATATATATATATATATATATATACATATATAAAGCTAAATTTGTAAATTTTTCCATAGAAAAACTTCTCCGGCGAAGCCGGATTTCTACCTACAATGCTGGCTCGCTATCGCTCGCCAGGATGAAATCGACACCTGGATGGGGATAAACGTCTCAAAACAGTTGGCTGAAAAGGCCGAATGGATACAAGCCAGGGAAAGAGAGAAAGATGGAAAAAAAGCCGGTGACCCCCCCCTTAATTTACCCATGCAGTAGCCGAGGACTCCATTCCATTTTACTTTGTCGTCATCATCAGGCGATTTAATTCAGTTTAGGAAGAAGTGGGGAAGGAGTTGTGTAGGGTGAATTAAGCGGGGAGGGGTCGTTTTTCTGGTCCCCCTTCTTCCTCATGTGTAGCACCATTAGTTTTCCGATTTGAAGACGTTCGGATCATTAGTTTCGCGATTTTAATACCTTTCGCCCCATTTCGTTGTCAATTTTTAGACCTTTCGTGCCATTTAGGTGTCGATTATTTCCTGGCGAGCGATAGCGAGCCTGTAATTTTAAGAGAAACTGGCCTCTCTTACAAATCTATCTTGGAGGGGGGGGGGGGGGGTTCTAGGCCAGGAGGTGTTTTTCTAAGATTGATGGAGGTCTAGCGTGGAAGTTAAATAAACACAAAAATAAAATAATAAATGAATTAATTGATCAAAACAAACAGCAACTAGCCACTTAAACTGTTCAGTAACAATTCTGTCATTTTATGCAAGCTACAGACAGTCGGCTTTGATCAGCTTAAGAAGGACCTCTAGCAAGTAAAAGACCTCCAACTCTCAATTATCCCTTTTAACTCCCACAGATCGTTTATAAACTGCATAAGATCGTCTCAATATAGCTAAAATACGACAAACCAGATGTCACCGATACTCAAAGGGTTAAGATAGTGGTTACTGTTGATATAGGTTAAGTGCACACACAACATATATACAGAGTGTACACATGCCTTAATCATATTGCAACATACACACATGTACTTTCAGGGCAATACTATCATTGTTTAATATCCCATGATAATATACCGTACTCTGTAGTATCGGCAGCGTTGCACCAAATATATCCGGCACCGCTGCACATGTTTTCATCAGTAACATCCGGTCAGCACTCAGCATAGCAGTGCCTCCCAGCTCTCTGTATATCTTTGGCTAATAAGAACCTATAACTTATCTCTGGACTTTTATTCTACATCCTTGTGCAAGAAAGGATTATCAAGGTTGTTGTAGCTATACATGACAACCATACAGTTACCCCTTTTATTACGACAGTCCATTCATTATAAGGCCAGAAAGCGTGACCTCTAGCCTCTGTGACTCAAAAAGGGCTAGAGCAAATGGGCTGTAACCTTCCATACCTATTCCCTGGCTGACTCTTCTGTGCTAGTAGAATATTTAATAGGGCCCCTTCATCATTGACGACATCGCCTATTAGTATAATAGTCTCCATTCAACATCCTGCACCAGCATTTTGAATAGCCCGCGCGGAAGTTACCCTGGAGTACTCATCATAAGTGCACGCTTAATTCCCTTATGGGATCTTCATTTTGATCGGGTACCCTACAGAAAAAAAACTCTGTAAAATATAAAACAGAAAAAATAACTTAATATCTGTTATCATATGACTTGCCATATGCGTGCATTTCTCATGTTTTGCTTCCCCGACACCAGGCCCTCTAGCGGCCATCTTCGCCCTTCCAACTTCCGCGGCCATCCTGTCAACAAGGCTTTCGCCGAGCTCCGCTTCATTCGACGTTCCAGAGCTTCTAGTGAGTCCTTACTCATTTGTATATATCTATGTTGTAGTGACAAGGTTTAGATTAGCTAGCACGGCTGCCAGATTGGTATGTCCGCAGGAAGTATGTGTAATTTAGGGTACTTTTGTAACAGGCGTAGACGGGTCCCAGGATCGTCGTACCGCGTGTTTTTTATTATTGTTGGGTTACGCCTTTAGCTTTTGTGATACTTTAGCTAGGAGGCTACCACTCTACAAGGCATGATACAGACTGTCATTATTGAGGATAGTACATGCCCTTCGATTCAAGAATCAGCAAATGATCTGGTTTAAGGGTGTCTGCACGTGGTGCTCCACCTTCCAGGGTTTGTGTTTTGTTTTGTAGGCCCCTTGGGTGGGCCTCCCCACGTCGATGTGCTGCTGGGGGCTTCGGAGCGTCGTCTACCTGTGATGTTCTTCGGACCTCGTGGCCACCCTAGTTAGGGGTCTCCGGCGTAGGCTTCAGGTAATTTAGGATGCTAAATTTTCTGTAGTCCTATTGTTATTATATGCCTATGGATACCCCTAGTGATTGAACATGTGTGTTTGCATGTTTTGGGGGTAGAGGAGACGTCCCTATATATATTTATTATGTGTGATATGTGGGACTTTGCTGAGTGGAGCTGTGCCTTGTCTCCCTCTCCTTAGTTTGGTTGTTTTTTTCCGGCGACCCCGTGCTGTGGGCTCAGGTTATCAGTCTTCAAAACGGGTAGGAACAATCAAAGATCCCTGCGTGGTTTGGCTGAACCACAGTCTTCCGGCGGAACTGCATTCCTAAGGGAGCTGCTAACTCGGCCCGCTGAGTTAACTCGCCCTGACTGGCCCGGCTACACGACTCTACTTCCTCGCCCTGCGGCGCCACAAGTCGAGTGTACAATAGTGGAAAGATTAGTTTTGCGAACTGTTCATGGATAATCAGACACTAAAGGTCAAGGGGCCTGTGACATTTGTCACAGGTAAGTAGTTAAAGTCAGCTTAAACGAGTCCAGCGGAAGGTTAGAGTAGTGTGCACTATAGCTAATTTTCCGGCGGACTTGCAATAGGATGTGTAACACCTCGCAGGTTATCCTTATGAGCATTGATTCCTGGATTTTTTTTTATTTCCAGGCTCCTGTGTGACAGCTACTCCGGCGGAGTTTGGGCGGCTGATCCCGGCAAGGGGGGGGGGGGGGGGACTTTTTTGGCACCATACCGCAGTTTGACCTATGCATTACTCCTACCTGCTCTCTGTTGCCTATTTTTGCTCACAAATTATGCATTAAGTGTGAAGTGCCTAGATCGTTCTAGAGGCTTGTGGTTATCTAAACGCTGTTCAATTTGCTCTGATTTGAAAACCGCATTAGTTACTAAGACTTATCGTGTTTAGCGGCACTTCAAGAAATAAAATCTACGTTTAATTCTTACGCTAAAGACACTGCCCATAAGGCGTTTCACTGTGATGATGAGGCCCTATGGGACCAACTAATTATAATGTCACCACTTGTTAAACCCGGTTCCTCTAAATCTGTCAGACCTAAAGTCAAGTCGAAAGCCCTCAGCAAAGAGGTAGTGAGTAGTAGCAGTGGCACTGAGAGTGAGGTCACCGAGGTGCCCCCCTCCGTCCGTCCTAAGAAAAGATCATCCTCTCCTAAGTGGAAGTCAAGGTCTAGATCTCCCCACAAACAGTCAAGACACTCTTCCTCCGAGTCTTCCCGGTCTCTCAAACGCCGGCGAGAGGACTCTGGGGGAGCGACGAGACAGGCAAGCAGTGGCAACCGGAGGGACACCCCTCAGCCACCACCCTCGATCCCAGACACGCCTAGACACGACTCTGGCGACTCGGAACTATGGGCAGACGAACGGGAATCCACACTTAGTCATGATCAATCTTTAAGTGTGCCTACCAATGTTACCTTTGCTATACCAAAATTGAATTTTGTACCACATAGTGTTCGATCAACAGGCCCTAGGAGAGTCCTGGCCGAACAGTACAAGGGATATCCGTCAGGGTCACAAGTAGATGAGGACCCTCAGGTCATACCAGACTCCCGGCCCTTTGTGGCAGGGGGCTACTGGCGCCAGTCTGAGCCATCTCAATCTCTTTAACGTAAATCAGGAAAGAGCTGATGACAGTAACATAGACATGTTACCATCTTCGGTTCCAGATTTAATGTGGCCCCCGGCGGATCAGGAATTAGAGGTACAACAGCAGAATTCTGAGTTAAGTAGGGAGCCGGAGGAAGCACTATTCTCCCCGGCCCCCCAGTCTATCACAGGTGAGGCCTCTGAACCAAGCTCCCAATCATACAGGGGCTCTCACAGTAAGTGTATCACTTCAGATCAAATAAGTGAATAATTGCATAAGGTTATGCAACATTATCAACTCGCTGCCTCCTCTGACCCCTTGACTTGTCAACCTGTAGTGGCCCCTAGTCCTTCTGTAGTAAGGCCCCTAGACCCCCCAGGTTTTCTTCAGTCATGTCCTACCCCGGCGGTGGCTGCGGCTCCAGGCACTACAGTGCCGGCTACGCTTACTACCACCAGCCTAAGGGTTATCTCTGATGTCACTCCCCCTCCTTTAGATAAGGCACCATTGAGGAAGGGCCCCATGCCCCTCCTCTATGGCCCTGATTTTTCGTGGCTCCCAGCGATCCCTTAGAACCCACAACTAGCTCAACCCACCGTTTCAGGGGAACTTCTGGTCCCCGGTGGATGGCAGATTGAAGTTAACAAGAGTCGAAAGTTTAGGGCAAAAGATGAGGCAGGAAGAGTTCTAGATGTGTCACTTAAAGCTGTTCCAAGTTCTTACAATCCAGACTACTTTCTGTACACAGCTGCCCCGGAAGTCCCTCCCGCCGCTTCTGCACGGCTGTTTGCAGACTGGTCAAAAGCTGATGGCGTCAACGATGTCAAAGCTTTAAATGCTCTCACCCCGGAATTGGCTACAATTCCGGTCTTAGACCATACGCATACACCAGTCCTGCAGATGGGGCAGGTTGGGCTAGGCCCCTGGGTAGATTGGGAGATAAGAGGCTCAGGTATTTGCTGCCACAATTACTTCTAATTCTTCACATCAGGTTCCCCAAGAAAATCATGCTTACTTTTCTTTGCCAGTAGCCAAAGCAGGAGTGTCCTCAGATTTACTTACCTTTCTGGTGGTGTCCAAAGTATCCTTGCACTCCCTAGATGAACCTTTCTCTACTCCCCCGGCTGCTCAGAAACCTGGAGTCAAGTGTTTAATATGGTTAATGCTTGGAGGGTATGTCAGATCATTACCTGGTGGAGGGAAAGCTAAGAGTTAAGAGTTACAGGAGAATAAGAGACAAGCGTGAAGTAAGAGAGTTAATAAAAGTTAGTGAGTTAGTGAAAAAGAGAGGGAGTACAAGGAAAGACTAAATGAAAAGTGGATGGAAGTGAGAGAGATGGAAGAGAGAGAAGTAGAGGTTGAATGGCAACAGTTTAAGGAAGGAGTGAAAGCATGTGCAGAGGTAGTATGCGGCAAAAGGAAAGTAGGAGGCAGAGGTATCAGGAAGGGAAGCGAGTGGTGGAATGATACGGTGAGAAAGGCAGTTGAGGAGAAGAGACAGTGTTTTGAGAGGGTTTTACAGGATGGTAGTGTTGAGGTATGGGAAAGGTACAAGGAGAGAGGCAAAACGGAAAATTAGAGAAGCGAAAAAAGATGCAAACGAAAGGTGGGGTCAAAGGCGGAGTGAGAATTTTGAAGAACGAAAGAAGATGTTCTGGAAGGAGGTAAATAAAGTAAGGAAAGGAGGACAAAAGAGGGAAGACTCAGTGAAAGATGAAAATGGAGAATTACTAGTGGAAGCAGTTGAAGTGAGGAAAAGATATGCCGAGAATTTTGAATCTTTGTTAAATACAAGATATGGAAGAGAAGCAGTGATTGAAGCAGAGGTGGATGGAGATAGGTTACCCAGGCCACCCAGGTGGCAGGGAATGAATGAAAGGATTGAGGAAAATGAGGTGAAAGAAGCAGTGAAACAAATGAGAGCGGGAAAAGCAGAAGGTTTGGATGGTATTGCTGTGGAGTGTATAAAGAAGGGTGGAGATGTGATAATAGATTGGTTGGTGAGACTTTTCAATGTGTGCTTTGCTGTGTCAATGGTACCAATAGACTGGAAGAGTGCATGTATTGTGCCGTTGTACAAGGGGAAGGGAGATCGGCAGGAGTGTTCAAGTTATAGAGGTATTAGTTTATTGTCAGTGGTTGGAAAGCTGTATGGCAGGGTGTTGATAGAGAGGATAATAAAGTGTACGGAAGTTGCAATAGGAGAAGAACAGTGTGGTTTTAGGAGGGGAAGAGGGTGCGTGGATCAGATGTTTGCAGTAAGACAGTTATGCGAGAAGTATTTAGAGAAGCATAAGGAGATATTTTGGGCTTTTATGGACTTGGAAAAAGCGTATGATCGTGTGGACCGTGAAGCAATGTGGAAGGTGTTAAGGATTTATGAAATAGGAGGAAATTTGTTAGAAGCAGTTAAGAGTTTTTATGAAGAGAGCAGAGCATGTGTGAGAGTAGGAAATGGTGAGTTGAGTGAATGGTTTGAGGTAAAGGTAGGTTTGCGACAGGGTTGTGTAATGTCACCATGGCTGTTTAATATGTTTATGGATGGTGTGGTGAGGGAGGTGAAAAGGAGAACTATGGGAAGAGGATTGGGTTTAGTAGGAAAGAATGGTAGAGATTGGGAGTTGAATCGGTTGCTGTTCGCTGATGACACAGCATTGGTGGCGGATTCTGATGAGAAACTGCAGCGGGTAGTCAAAGAGTTTGGTGTGGTTTGTGGAAGGAGGACACTGAAGGTGAACGTCAATAAAAGTAAAGTAATGGTGTGTAATAGAGCATAGGGTGACTCTAGATGTGAGGCTGGATGGGGAATATTGGAACAAGTAGAGTGTTTTAAATATCTAGGAGGAACGATAAGCAGGAGTGGAGGTAAAACAGAGAGTGTGTGAAGGAAGGAAGGTTTTCGGAGCAATGGGAAGTATGTGGAAGACGAGAAATCTCTGAGTGAAAGTAAAAAGTGCACTGTATCAAGGAATTATAGTTCCAACAGTGATGTATGGGGCTGAGACATGGGCTCTGAAGAAAAAGGAGAAAAGAGGGCTGGATGTGATGGAGATGAGCTGCTTGAGGAGTATGTGTGGAGTTACTCGTAGAGACAGATTGAGGAATGAAGAGATACGTAGGAGAGTGGGGCAGCAGGAACATTTGTCAGCCAGAGTGGACAGAAGGGTGCTGAGCTGGTATGGTCATGTTGAACGAATGGGAGACGAAAGGCTTACAAAGAGAATATGTGAGTCAGGTACAAGGGGAGTTAGAAGGGCAGGAAGACCCCCATTGAAATGGAAAGACTGTAAGAAAAGCTTTGGATGATAGAGGAATGACTATAGATCAGGCAGGGGAAGTGGTGGTGGACAGGAGTGAATGGAGAATGCTTGTGAATAGTTGAGTGAACACGTGGTCATTTGGAGTAAGGGGTCGGGCGCAAGTTGGACTAGATAATAGTCCATCAAGCGCCTGGCCCGGGGAGACAATTAATATGAAGGGTGCGCCTGGAAGTGTGGTGGGAGGGCTTGTGGCTTTGGCTCCGCTGCATGTCTGCCTGCCGAGATCGGAACCTCTCCGGGTGGTCGGGGGCCGGGGGAGTGCTGGAGCGACCTTGGTGACCCTGGTCTCTGGGTCTTCTCCTGGGTGATCTGGATGTGTGAGAGTTTGTGCTTTTTATCTGTGTTTATTTGTTGTTTTATGTTGTTTTTGTGTCTTCCCTGTTCTTGCTGTCTTGAGTTGGCTACCCCCAAAATGGGGATTGGGCCTGAGCATATAGATAGATAGATAGAATGCTTGGAAACAGGTTACCTCCCAACTTTGGAAGGATCCGGCAAAGAAGCCCTTTCATAAGTCAAAAGGCGGTGGCAAGCCTTACCAGCCACAGGCCAAACAGTCACCAAGGGACCCCAGATCCCCTCCTCAGCAGGGAGGTAATCTGCACAAGTCCAAACAAGGTAAATACTCTGGGTACAAAGGTAAAGCCCCACAAAAGGGTAATCAGGGGCAGTCGTCCACCAAAACTAGCCAGCCACCAGATATCAAACCACCTCCCCCTCCAATACTCTCACTCTCCCAGTACCATGCTTAAAGGTGCAGGATTTGAGAGTTGCCTTGAAAGGACAGGCCCAGTTTGCACCTGGGTTCGTTCCGTTCAATCCGCTCAGCCTGGCCCAAGAAGACTTGGTCCAGGAAAGTAGTGAGCAAAGGAATCACCTGGCGGTGGCTCGGGCGGCCGCGACTGCGTCAGCCGCTGGAATACAACAGTGTGTCTCAGGAGGAGGAGGCTCTAGTCCAAGAAATTATTTCCAAACATGTCCTTATCCCAGTCAATTCCAATCACCTAGTGTTCACCTCACGGCTCTTTTTAGTGCCAAAAAGGGACAGTGTGCAGATGCGACCAGTTCTCGTTCTCTCGCAACTGAACACCTTTATAGAGAATTCACCCTTCAGGATGCTTACAGTACAGCAACTCAGACTCTCACTTCCGCCGCAAGGTTGGATGTGCTCAATCGATCTCAAAGATGCCTATTGGCATGTCCCTATAAACAAGAGGTTCCAAATATTCCTCGCTCTGAGGGTCAGGCAAGAGGCTTATGTCTTCCAAAGAATGCCTTTCGGGTTGAACCTGGCACCAAGAATTTTCACGAAATTAGTCCGGCAAGCCCTTTTGCCTTTGTTAGTCCAGGGCATATAGGTGTTTTGGTATTTAGACGACTGGCTAGTAGTGGTGAACTCGAAGGATTTATGTCACGATCATGTAAACCAAGTGTTAGCTCATGTACAAACCCTTGGGTTCAAGGTGAACTTGGCGAAGTCTCTCCTTGTCCCCACAAGGACTATTCAGTGGATAGGGCTGGTCTGGGATACCGCCAATCTGACTCTTACTCAGAGTGTGGACAACCGAAACAGATTTCGCAGGAAACTGTTCCGTTTTCTCCACAGTCTGGATATGACCAGGAAGACGTGGGATTCCCTGGTCGGCTCTCTCAACTGGATACAATTAACTGTGAAGTTGGGCCGGCTGAAGGTCAAACGATTAATCCTGGAAGACAACAAAGTTTTTCCTCTCTCGCCGGAGAAGAAATTATGGCCAATTCCTCCATTAATCCACAGCTTACCGTCGGTCTGGGCCAAGTGGGAAGTCCTCTACTCAATAACGACATGGGTTTCTCCCCCTCCTACGGTATGGGTAGACACAGACGCCTCAGGGGCACTAGGTTGGGGCTATCAGTCAAACCAGGGCCATCAAGGGCAGGGCACCTGGTCAGACGACACTCACTGGCATATCAACAAACAAGAGCTTTTAGTTCCTCTCTTTTTTCTCCAAATTCATGGCATGACTTTGACACACAAATCAATAGCCTTCCGCATGGATAACCAAACTGCAGTTTACTGTATTCAGAGACAGGGCTCAGTGAGGTCCCGAGAGTTGCTGAAGGTTTCCTAACAGATTTTAGCCCTGGCCGAATCGCTGGGCATTTGCCTGCATGCAACATATCTCCCCGGCATGGCTAACGTCTGGGCAGGCGCCCTCTCTCGCCGGCGGAGCACTCTAGTAGAATGGACGATCAAACAGGCCATCTTCGACAAGATGATTGCAAAGCCTTACCGTCCACAAGTGGACCTGTTTGCATCCAAAGAGAACCACAGACTCCCTCTCTTCCTCACTCGTCAGGATATAACCCCGGCGGGGGGACCCGATGCATTATTGGTGGGTTGGACCAGGTGGACGTCAATCTATCTTTTTTCTCCACCAGATTCTGTGCTAATGTGCAAAGTAATTCACAAGCTGAGGGGTTACCGGGGCCTAGTCTGTATGATCGTACCGTTATGGCCAGCCAAGGTATGGTACCATCAATTGCAACAGTGGTGTGGCAACCCGGTGTCCCTCCCGGTCTCTGCTTTCCACTTGGACACAATTGGCAACCTTCGGACCTCACTCAGTTTTGCCTTGTGGACATTTACAATGCCAAATGGTTAGCTCAATTTGGGGAAAGTGTCACTAATAAACTAATGAATCAATACACTATGTCTACCAGGAGACAATATCAATCCCATTGGAAAACCTTCACAACCTGGATTGTAGAGCCAGGGCAAACGACTGCCTCAGAAGTTTTAATTTTCAAATATTTAGAATACCTATTCGAACAGAAACGATTTTCAGTAACCACTTTAAAAAAATCATTTGTCTGCCATTAGAACTCCCTTTTTTTTATCTCACTCGCCTTTCCGTACCGCAGGCGGAGGAGAAAGGGTTTATGAGGGCGTGTTTCAAGCTTCGCCCACCACCCCGTCAGCTCATGCCTACTTGGTCACTTGACAAAGCCTTATCAGTACTTCAATCGCGCAAATATAATAATGCGCCGGATTTTGATTCACTTTTGAAAAAGGCTGTATTCCTCATGGCTCTGGCCACCGGAAACAGGGTCTCTGAGCTGGCGGCGATGAGCAACGAACCTAATTGCCTTAGGTTTGGGAGATTGCACGATCATGTACAAATCGCGCCGTCCCCCACATTTATAGCTAAGAACGAGCATTCTGACCATGTATTTTCTGAATTTTCCATCCCGGCTTTGAAGAGGGGCCTTACTCATCACCTCTTATGTCCTGTGCAAGCAAACACTAAGTTTATGAAGGCTGCACACCCTCGCCAACCAGGTGCATTATGGGTCAACCAGACAGGCTTTAATTTGATTTTCAGGCTTTAATTGTACCATTTTGCTAACATAAATTTGTGTGATTTTCAGGCATATTGTGATTATATCGTCATGGCGCCGCAACGAACCTGCACGAGTTGTTCCGGTAAATTTGGCCCTACCATGTTTGTTGATACTGATGTCCAAATTTGTAGATTTTGCCAGCTCCGAGAGAAGATTGCGGATGAATTGAATGCAGCTCACCGCAAGATCGATGCCCTGACTACGAAGCTTGAATCCCTTCAAGAATTTGCCACACTCAACGTAGGAGTGCCCTCGGCCCAAGAAACCACTACTATGTCAACCGCCATTCCAGTGCATACAGTACCGGTACCCACACCAGCAGCTACCTTAGATGTTGCAGAAAATAATAATGACTCTACTCTCACTCCCCCCCAGGACAACTTTCAGTTAGTGAGAAACAATGTCCATCCCAGTACCAGTACCAGGAAGGTCATCCCGACAACATGCCAAAACCGCTTCAAAATTCTGGCTATTGACGAGGAAGAGGAAACGGAAGAAGTTCGGCTTGTGGGCGACTCCATGGTCCGTGGCCAACTAACCGAGTTCTGCGCCAGGGCACCCAGGACCAGAAAGCGATTCTGTATCCCAGGTGGCGGCGTGGACGACATTGTTGCGGCTCTGGAAGAGGTTTCCAGGCTCGCCCCCGCAAGCACTACGTACATCATCCACGTTGGATCTAACGATGTCCAACGGACGCGGTCAGAGGAACTACTTTGCAAGTACCGGCGGCTGATCAGGTCCTTCAAGGAAAAATCTAATAGAATCTTAATTTCAGGAATTGTTCCCCGGATTGATGTAGAAAACCGATTCTACAACATAGCTACCAGTACAAATCGCCGACTAGCCAAACTCTGCAGGGAGGAGAACATCGGCTTTGTCGACACGTGGGATAATTTTTACTATGATAAATCTTTGTTTTCAGGAGATGGTGTACATCTCAATGAAGTAGGAGCTGCACGTCTTGGTCGTCTGCTGAACGATGCAGTCAAGGATTTCCGTTCAAAAAACGGGGTCAACCAGACCCAAGACAGGGTAGTGTAAGTCAAATACGAACTGAAAATTCAGACAATGCACAATCAGTAACATCCAACTCTAATACTCTTAAGGTGTTTTATGTAAATGCTCGTAGCATACGCAATAAATTTTCAGATCTAGAGGAAATCGTGTTTACAGAACATTATGATATAATCGGCATTACAGAATCTTGGTTAAATACGGAAGACAGAGACTTTTTAGCCGAATATACGCTTCCTGGTTATACAATGTTTGAGAAAAGTCGGATCAATAGAAATGGAGGAGGAGTTCTGTTTTTTATAAAGGAAAGTCTTAATCCCGTCTTAATGTCAAAACCTCAAATTGCGAATATAGACATATCTTACGTACTATTAAATAATAAACGAGGAACTAAAATAACACTAGCTTTATTATACAGACCCCCATCTCAATCAGTGCAAACTGACAGTGAAATTTATGAACAAATTGCAGAAATAACTAACATACAAGATACCGTAATTCTTAGCGATTTCAACTTACCCGTGACTAAATGGGGCGATATTCTTACTTCACACTCTGGACACGACCTCTATGCTAACTTGCAATTGAGTTCACTTTTTCAATTTGTACAATCTCCGACCCGTGGTAATAATGTGGTTGACCTTGTACTCGCAACAAAAGAAGAATTAATAGAGAATTTGAATGTTGGTGATGAATTCAGTAACAGCGACCATCGTACGATAACTTTCACTTTAAAGTTTACTAGTAACAAATCAAATAGCAGCATTGAGAAAGTCCCTAATTTCAAGAAAGCAAATTTTCATAAACTTAAATCAAAACTTAAAGAAACTGACTGGAGCTTTCTGACTAACAATAACGACATAAATACATCTTGGGAGTGTTTCACAACCACTTACCTTAAGGCAGTGCAAGACTGCATACCATCGAAAATACGGCGTCCAGGCCAAAATGATAAGCCCAAATGGTGGAATAAAGATATTTCAGACTGTCTGCTTGCTAAAAAATTTGCTAATGATAGATTAAAATCCTCACAAAATGACGAAGAACGGGTGAAATTTGTAGAGCTACGACGCAAAGGGAACGGGTGAAATTTGTAGAGCTACGACGCAAAGCCAAAAAGTTAATTAAGCAAAGTAAAAAGACCCTGGAGTTACATGTTGCGAATCAAAGTAAAACAAACCCGAAAGAATTCTATAGTTATATCAGAAAGAAAAAAGTAGTTACTTCAACTGTTGGACCGTTAGTCGATGAAAATGGAGAATACACCAAAGACGAAGTACAAATGAGTAATGCCCTCAATACCTTCTTTGCATCAGTTTTTACAACCGAAGACCTCAGTGATATCCCTACACCATCGCCGATTCAGATTGATAATTCAGATGTTCTAAGCAATATCACCGTTACAGAGAGAGAAGTATTGAATTGTTTAGATAAACTCAAGGTAAATAAAACGCCTGGACCTGATACAATCTCACCTAGAGTTCTAAAGGAAGCTAAGGATGAGCTCTCCAAACCACTGACATTGCTATTCAATGAATCCTTGCAGTCTGGGACTATGCCTGATCAGTGGAAGCTAGCCAACGTAACACCGATATTCAAAAAAGGCAGCAAATCCCTACCCAGTAACTATCGTCCAATTAGCTTAACCTCAATTGTATGTAAAATGCTAGAAACGGTCATAAGAGACAGACTCGTAAATCACTTAGAGGCAAATAACTTACTTAAAGATACTCAACACGGCTTTCGTAAAAAACGTTCCTGTTTAACAAACCTCTTAGACTTCTTCCACGATATCTTCAACCTCTACGATGAGAGTAAAGCTGTAGATATTATATACCTTGATTTTCAAAAGGCCTTTGACAAAGTTCCCCACAAACGATTACTGCTAAAACTAAAAGCGCATGGAATACAAGACGGTGTGTTGAAATGGATAGAAAATTGGCTCAGCGACAGAAAGCAAAGAGTAGTCATAAACGGTAAGGCATCTAAATGGACCAATGTAAGTAGTGGGGTACCCCCGGGATCGGTACTAGGACCAATTCTCTTTCTAATTTACATCAACGACATAGATGAGGGTCTCACCTGTACAGTCTCGAAATTTGCTGACGATACAAAAATTGCAAATAGCGTACTCTCAAAAGAACAAGTTGACGATATGCAACACAATCTAGATAAATTGTCATGTTGGGCCCAAATTTGGCAAATGAGTTTCAATGCGGATAAATGTAAAGTACTACATATCGGATACCTAAATGAGAAAGCAAACTATTCGATGAATGGCACTCAGCTTAAGAATGTAAACAAAGAAACCGATCTGGGAGTAACAATATCGAGTAACCTAAAACCGAGTCAACAATGTTCAGAAGTTGTTAAGAAGGCAAACAAAATAATTGGCTTTATAGGCAGGTCATTTGAGCATAAATCCAAAGATGTTATCCTAACCCTTTACAATTCCTTAGTCCGCCCTCTTCTGGAATACTGCGTTCAATCCTGGTGCCCTTATTACCAAAAAGATATTGTGACGCCCAGTGCGTAGCAACGCAACCTGATTGTACTCCTTGGTACTCCACTGTACCGTCACGGTCCGTGTACCGTGCTGGCTGCTTATATTGAGTGTGACAACGTATAACTATGTTCTTTGTATCTCTGCAAAGGTCTCGTCATTTGCTAACCAGTGGTGGGTTTTGTTTTAAGCCATGTCGAGACCTTCCATTTAATATGTAGTATCAGTAGAGAAGTTGATAGATAAGACAGTGGGAATTCAGAGAGAGAGAGTGAGTTAGACTTCAGAGCGAGAGGGTAGCGGTGCGCCACGCTGCCGGAGTGGTGGTTGCCAGACGTATGGACCGGTTGGCAGCCCTGCGCTTATAGCTAGGTGCGACAGGGTTGGTAGTACATTGCCGCCTGCATTTGCTGCCTGGCTGCCCATGTTGTCGTACTGCACATTGCATGGAGGCTCGCTGTGTGTTCCATGACCAGGTTGCCTAGAACCTTTGAGATTCTAACATCCCTTGCCCTCTCTCCCAATTTCTCACGGTTGCACTCTTTCTCTCTGACGACATTACTCTCATTTCATTCTTCTCTCTATTTAAATGCATACCCTTCCCTTGAGGTCCTAAAGGAGTTTCAGCACTCACCTCTCGTATTACTCTTAGGACAAGCATATATTTACATGTATTAGATTTAAGGGGTTAATGTGAACAGCGATCTTCTTGATGAGGATAGTTGGTGAACGTTCTACATGTTCACGAGTTATATGCCCAGCTCATCATCCAATTTGTGACTAGACTAGTGCCATGTGTAAGAGCCCGACCATGCCCAGGAGTTGTCTGTAGAGGGGCGAGGACTTAGCCTTGATTTGCCTACCGAGCCAGGAGCGAGTGTAGTACCAGAGACTACAGCTCGCTCGTAGTGCCGGTATAGTAGAGTAACGTAATTTATCTGTCCTTGTGTTCTCTGCAGTCTTTTCCTGGGTTCTCGCTTTCGGTGCTGGGACTCGTTGTTCCTGTGACTTGGCCTGCTAGCTAGAACACATGGGGATGATGAGTGGGTGATATCTTTATTTTACTATGCATTGCAGCTCTCTTTAAGTTTATGTATGTAACACTTTACAATACACATTACTCACACACAAGACAACACTATTAATACTTTCATGTATCAATTAACTGCACTGTCGTTTTGCTGCTGTGTCCGGAGTTCCGTTGCGTAGGGCGCATACGGACTCAGAGGGGAGACAGAGTGAGAGAAGCGAAGTAGCCTATGCGGTAGTAGGCTACCGGCGCAGTACTGTTGCCTGCAACCTTTTAGTTATTCCAAATATAGATTCATTATTACAATAAGTGACTACTGTTTATGTTCCTTCCATGTGTATTATTAGGTATCTACTGGATCATGAACATCTTGTATGCTACATGCTAGTGCATGTTAGTAGGGGACAGTTATTCTAGTGCACGCGCTTTCAAGTAGGCGTGTACCGTTGTCATTTAGCATTTCACTGTCATACCTTTAGCCTGCTTCTATTCTACATTATTAGAGGCTTAATATTAACGTAGTTTCTTGAGTATTGCATTTCTTTAGTAATAACGTAACCTATAAATGTCTGAGGGAGTTTAGCCTCATAGCCTACCCCTGTTGTACACTTTCGCCGAGTTAAGGTACCTCGTTACCATAGACGATAACTCTGTAGGGCGTTGGTGCTTTTGTTGTCTGGAGCATATAGTATTCGGGACTGGAATCGAGCGTGTCGTTGTCACATAAGCCATTTCTGTCCTACGATCAAGAATCCCGAATATGTATTGCCGATCCAGCCGTAACGAAATGGCGACCTTGCACAAGATTCAGTAGTATCCTATCACATGTTTTTTGGAGAACTATTCTATGCTACCTAGTAGAGCTGGCTAGAATTTTCTTGCATATTGGAGGAATTTTTATTGTGTCATTATTGTATTGGTGGACTTGCAGATTGTTTCGTTGGGGGTGTCTAGAGTAGAGTCATTCAAGCATCTTTAACATTTTGTGAGTCGAGACTGCAATTAGTAATAAGCACTTCTTTTTTTTTATGAACAGCAATTGTATAACCAGCACTATGTCTAATGACTCATCATTTACGGGGGAGGATAACACGGTACAGCCTAGTAACCAGCAAGTACAACAGATGTTTGGGGAGGGGAGTGTTATAAGTGGAGAGAGGGATGCCCGGGCATTTTTGCAGACACCTTTGACCGAACAGCGCCTGCAGGCTATTGATTGTTACGGTCTTCGCTGTTTAGCCACGGTTTTGGGGCGGGACTGTCCTGACAGTTGGCCCAAGAAGAATTTGGTGGCATGTTTGTTGGGTGATGGCGATGGGGCGGTGGGTGGAGTGGGGTCTTGGGGGGTTCCCTCCAAGCCTCCATTCCACTCTACCCCTGAGCTGGGCCCTCAGCCAGCGAGTCTTAGCACGATGCAGCAGGAGGGTTCTCAAGGGCAAGCTGGCTTACCCGTAAACACGTCTCGGTGTGGATCCCCCATTTTGTGCTCTCCCCCCCCAGGCCTGTCTCCTGAGATGTTATTTCAGCTAGAACTAGCTAAGTTTAAGCTGCAGGAGACTCAGATACAACAGGCTAGTATAGAACGCATAGAGGTTGCTAGAATCCAAGCCAATCAGGATGCAACCAGGTACCAGGCTGAAATGGATGTCGAGAAGTCTAGAGTAGAGACCACGGGGCGTCATCTCGGTGGTGGGCACCGGGTTACAGACTCACTTTCGCATTTAATTAAGTTAGTACCCGCATTTGATGAGACAGCAGTGACCGAGTTTTTTGCTCGTTTCGAAAAGAAGTGTCGTGAGTATGACTGGCCGGAGGTTAAATGGGCAGCATTAGTTTCATCACGTCTAGTGGGTAAGGGGTTGAACGCCTACGATGCACTGTCACTGGACGAGAGTGTAGTGTATGGACTGGTGAAGGAGGCTGTGCTCCGGGCCTACGAACTGCAACCCGAAACTTATAGATTGAAGTTCCGTGGCGTGAATAAGAAGAGCGACGTCAGTTTTATGGAGCACGCACGGGACTTAACAGATGCATGTAATAACTGGTTTCGGTCCGAGCACGCAGAGTCGGCTGAGGAAATTAAGCAACTTTTCTATCTGGAACAGTTTTACAAATGCACTGGAACCGATCTAACGCTGAACATTAAGGAAAAATGTCCCAAGACAGTAGAGGAGGCTGCCAAGATGGCAGACTTCAGATTATCATTGATTCGTGGTTGCGGTGCCGCTCAGAGGGCTGAGTCAGGGCAGAAGGGGCGCTATACCCCACCCACCAGAGTTTTTGATAATAACAAATCCTATGACACACATAACCACACTAAATGCATTGCACCTAATAACACCTACAAACACAAGCCTCTCCCGTTTACTAAAGGTCAGGCCCCTTCTTCGCCCGCACAAGGGAAGAAGCCCATTGGGGATGTGAAATGTTACAAATGTCAGAAGCTAGGCCATTATTCACGTGAGTGCCCTAGTAACACTCCCGCTAAGCCGGTGTCATTGGTTCACAGTATCGGTGTGTCTCTGAAGGCTGCAGCAACTGCCCGAGGTAGGTTGTCAGCAGCTGAGGCACACGCGGTAAAGAAGCGTACGGAAGGCTCGACACCTGTCCGGGACACTTTCTGTAGCCATCGGGGGCACGGGTTTGTGAGCTGGGGGAGTGAACTACGGAGGGTTGACTTGCTGAGGGATACGGGGGCTTCGCAAACTTTGTTGAGGAACTTCACAGGGAAACCGATAAATGCGGCCAGAGTTGTTGTGGTGCAGGGTATAAATGCTACGAGGTCATACCCACTTGTGAGGTTGGAGTTGAGAGTGGGAGAGGTGTGCAGGGAGCTGGATGTAGGGATCGTTGAGTGTTTGCCAGTTGAGGGCGTCGACCTTCTTCTCGGCAACGACTTTGCGGTGCCCACTTCCGGGACTCCACCCTTAGTCGTTGCCGAGAGGGCGGCCGACGTGGATGGTGAGAATCGGGAATGGGTTGGGAGGTGCCAACAGGATGAGATGGCCTGTGTGGTAACCCGATCTCGCTCTGCGGCTCCTGCACAGCCTAGCACTCAACCTCGGGGACAGTGGAGGAAGGATCAGGAGAAGGTTGCTAAGGGCAGGAAAAGGGACATTGATTCTGCTGCACTTCTCGGTGATTCGGTACTTGGACCTATAATAAACACGGGAGTTGACTCTGGCCCAGATATGGTGTGTAACAAGGCAGAGTTGGGTAAGACTTCGCGTGAGGCAAGAGCTGTAGCGAGAGCCACTAAGGCAGTAGAGCCTACTAGCCGGGGTAATGTCTTATTACAAAACCATCTTGATGCATTGACGCCCAGGGACATTAGTGAGCAGCAGCTGCAAGACGCTAGCCTAGCTCGTTATAGCAATGGTGCCATAGAGTTGGAGGAAGATGGGGATGCGAAGCCGGGAGATTTCTTTAGGCTCAACAGGATATTGTACCGCAGATTTCTAGACCCCAAATCGAAGTGGGAGGGCGGTGCGAGGGTAGTAGACCAGGTGGTTGTTCCAAATAAGTATAGAGAGTCCTTATTGTGTCTGGCGCATGATGTGCCGGTGGCGGGTCATTTGGGGGTAACAAAAACATTGGCGGCATTGGGCAGGTTTTTCTGGTGGCCTGGGGTCAAGGCTGATGTCTGTGCATGGGTGGCTGGGTGTGCGACCTGCCAGACAACGGGGAAGCCTAACCAGACAATCCCGAAGGCACCTTTGTTTCCCATACCTGTCACCGGGCCTCCGTTCAGCAAAGTTGTAGTAGATTTGGTTGGCCCTTTCCCGCCTACTAGTAGTGGCAATAAATTCCTGTTGACAATCATGGATGTGGCTACGAGATACCCGGACGCATACCCCATGAGAAACGGCTCGGCAAAGGCAGTTGTTAAAAACTTATTATTGTTCTGTTCCCGTTATGGATTTCCACGTGAGGTGCAGTCAGACCAGGGGAGCAATTTTACATCCAAATTGTTCAAGCAAACCCTTCAGTTGCACGGTATATGTTCTGTAGTGTCGTCAGCCTACCATCCCGAGAGTCAGGGAGTCTTGGAGCGGTGGCACTCGACCCTGAAGAGTATGCTACGCTGTTACTGTGCAGAACATGACACTGATTGGGATTTGGGTCTGCCGTATGTTCTGTTCGCTGCACGTGAAGTCCCAGGAGAGAGCCTGGGGTTCAGTCCAAATCAACTAGTCTTTGGCCATAATGTGAGAGGACCTTTAAGTATGGTGAAAGAGATCTGGGAGGGCGAAGAGAAGCCGGGGTCTGTACTTAAATATATCCTTGAGAGCCGGGAGAGACTTATAGGTTGCATGGCAGCGGCAGGTAATAACTTGGTTAATGCACAGGCGGTCATGAAGCACCAGTATGACGCCAAGGTAAAGCTTCGGGAGTTTTCGGTGGGTCAGGAGGTAATGTTGCTTTTACCTTTGCCTGGACACCCCCTTTCTGCCAAGTTTATTGGGCCGTATGTGGTGGCTAAGAAACTGTCCGACCTTGATTATCTCGTTGCAACACCTGACCGTAGAAAAAAACATCAGTTATGTCATGTTAACCTCATGAAAGAGTATGTGAGACGCCCCTCAGAGCCTCTCACTGTCCCTGTGCTGGCCTGCAGCGGCCAGGGTGGAGAAGGAGGTGGGGACAGTCATGCTGCTGAGGAGGATAGCTGGGACTGTGTCATTTCCGCGGAACAGTGGGCGGGGAATACTGAACAAGAGGCTAGGCAAGCTGTAAGTCACCTGCCTGAGCACCAGGGTGCTGCTGTCCTAGGCCTGTTCAGGTCATACCCCTCTGTTTTCGCCGAACACCCAGGTCTCACTACTCAGGTAACGCACGACGTGGACGTCGGTGATAATGTGCCCTTCAAGTCAGTGCCCTACCGTGTGCCCCCGGTAAAGTTGCCAGCTTTACGGGAGGAGTTAAAGTACATGGTTGAGAGAGGGATGATCACTGAAGGTTATGTGAAGTGGACATCACCCGTCACGTTGCAGCCAAAACCTGACGGCAAGGTGCGGTTCTGCATAGATTTTCGTAGGCTAAATGGCTTGACCACTACCAACCCTTACCCTTTGCCTCGAGTTGACGACAGCGTGGACAAGATAGGGAATGCAAAGTACCTTACTAAAATTGATCTTGTAAAAGGCTACTGGCAAGTACCCCTGTCGGACCGAGCTAAGCAAGTTTGTGGTTTTGTGGTAGATGGCAAGACCTACCAATGTAACGTAATGCCTTATGGGCTTAAGAACGCACCTGCCACGTTTCAGAACCTGATGAACGATATTTGTGACGAAATCCCTAACTGCACGGTCTACCTTGATGACGTGATAGTGTATGATGACGATTTTGAAAATCACCTAAGGCACTTAGAGACCCTGTTTGGGAAGTTGCACGATGCTGGGCTGGTGGTGAACCTGAGGAAGTGCGAGTTTGTAAAGGCTACTGTGCAGTATCTTGGCTTCGTGGTCGGGTTAGGCCGGGTGTGCCCCCCCCTGAGCAAGATACAGGCTATCAATATGTTTCCCAGGCCCACCACTAAGCGCCAGGTCATGCGGTTCCTAGGTATGATAGGCTATTATAGGCGCTTCATCCGGGGATACTCTACTGTCTTAGCACCGTTAACTGATCTACTGTCGAAGTCAGTGAAGTTCTGTTGGGCTGCGGAGTGTCAGAGGGCTTTCGACCTAGTCAAGCACCTGCTGTGTACACATCCGATTTTGAGAGCCCCAGACTTCTCCAGGAGTTTTCAGCTGGCGACTGATGCCAGCGGTGTGGGTGCCGGGGCAGTGTTACTGCAGACTGATTCCGAGGGCTTGGAACACCCAGTGAGCTTCTTTTCTCGCAAGTTTAATTCGGCACAAAGGAATTACTCGACTATAGAGAAGGAGCTTCTTGCTATCGTTTTGTCGCTCAAACATTTCGAAGTTTATGTTCCAGCCTACGGCCCGGTAGTGACGATTTATACGGACCATCATCCCTTGAAATTCCTAAATCAGTTTCACAATCGGAATATGCGGTTGACCAGGTGGTCCCTAATGCTCCAAGAGTATAATCTCAACATTCAGCATATTGCCGGGAGTGAGAACGTGATAGCAGATTGTCTATCAAGGGTTGATGATCCAGGATAGTCGTGCACGGTGTGTGGGTTGAGCAGGAGTAAAATTAGGCTATCATAACGCCGTCCAAAAAGATTATAAAACAATAAAATAAACGAGAAATTTTTTTTTAGTTTTGTAAGTCTTTATTGTTGTAGCATGATGCATGCGATATTGTGTTTTATGTATAATTCACACTTCAGTTGTTGTGCACCTTTTGCAATTAGTGGCAGCTAAGGGTAGCAGGTCGGTTGGTTGCCTGTCAGATTTTGATAATGCTTCTAAGGTCGATTATCTAAAATCTTGGGGGGGCTGTGACGCCCAGTGCGTAGCAACGCAACCTGATTGTACTCCTTGGTACTCCACTGTACCGTCACGGTCCGTGTACCGTGCTGGCTGCTTATATTGAGTGTGACAACGTATAACTATGTTCTTTGTATCTCTGCAAAGGTCTCGTCATTTGCTAACCAGTGGTGGGTTTTGTTTTAAGCCATGTCGAGACCTTCCATTTAATATGTAGTATCAGTAGAGAAGTTGATAGATAAGACAGTGGGAATTCAGAGAGAGAGAGTGAGTTAGACTTCAGAGCGAGAGGGTAGCGGTGCGCCACGCTGCCGGAGTGGTGGTTGCCAGACGTATGGACCGGTTGGCAGCCCTGCGCTTATAGCTAGGTGCGACAGGGTTGGTAGTACATTGCCGCCTGCATTTGCTGCCTGGCTGCCCATGTTGTCGTACTGCACATTGCATGGAGGCTCGCTGTGTGTTCCATGACCAGGTTGCCTAGAACCTTTGAGATTCTAACATCCCTTGCCCTCTCTCCCAATTTCTCACGGTTGCACTCTTTCTCTCTGACGACATTACTCTCATTTCATTCTTCTCTCTATTTAAATGCATACCCTTCCCTTGAGGTCCTAAAGGAGTTTCAGCACTCACCTCTCGTATTACTCTTAGGACAAGCATATATTTACATGTATTAGATTTAAGGGGTTAATGTGAACAGCGATCTTCTTGATGAGGATAGTTGGTGAACGTTCTACATGTTCACGAGTTATATGCCCAGCTCATCATCCAATTTGTGACTAGACTAGTGCCATGTGTAAGAGCCCGACCATGCCCAGGAGTTGTCTGTAGAGGGGCGAGGACTTAGCCTTGATTTGCCTACCGAGCCAGGAGCGAGTGTAGTACCAGAGACTACAGCTCGCTCGTAGTGCCGGTATAGTAGAGTAACGTAATTTATCTGTCCTTGTGTTCTCTGCAGTCTTTTCCTGGGTTCTCGCTTTCGGTGCTGGGACTCGTTGTTCCTGTGACTTGGCCTGCTAGCTAGAACACATGGGGATGATGAGTGGGTGATATCTTTATTTTACTATGCATTTGCAGCTCTCTTTAAGTTTATGTATGTAACACTTTACAATACACATTACTCACACACAAGACAACACTATTAATACTTTCATGTATCAATTAACTGCACTGTCGTTTTGCTGCTGTGTCCGGAGTTCCGTTGCGTAGGGCGCATACGGACTCAGAGGGGAGACAGAGTGAGAGAAGCGAAGTAGCCTATGCGGTAGTAGGCTACCGGCGCAGTACTGTTGCCTGCAACCTTTTAGTTATTCCAAATATAGATTCATTATTACAATAAGTGACTACTGTTTATGTTCCTTCCATGTGTATTATTAGGTATCTACTGGATCATGAACATCTTGTATGCTACATGCTAGTGCATGTTAGTAGGGGACAGTTATTCTAGTGCACGCGCTTTCAAGTAGGCGTGTACCGTTGTCATTTAGCATTTCACTGTCATACCTTTAGCCTGCTTCTATTCTACATTATTAGAGGCTTAATATTAACGTAGTTTCTTGAGTATTGCATTTCTTTAGTAATAACGTAACCTATAAATGTCTGAGGGAGTTTAGCCTCATAGCCTACCCCTGTTGTACACTTTCGCCGAGTTAAGGTACCTCGTTACCATAGACGATAACTCTGTAGGGCGTTGGTGCTTTTGTTGTCTGGAGCATATAGTATTCGGGACTGGAATCGAGCGTGTCGTTGTCACATAAGCCATTTCTGTCCTACGATCAAGAATCCCGAATATGTATTGCCGATCCAGCCGTAACAATATAAACAAGCTAGAACATGTTCAACGTAGAGTTACCAAAATGATACCTAGCCTAAAGAACAAACCATACGAAGAGCGTCTTAGAGAATTAAATCTATTTCCTTTAACCCAGCCCAGATTAAGAGGCGACTTAATTCAAGTGTTCAAAATCATCAAAGGCATCGACAATATGAACTGTAGTAAGTACTTCACTATCGACCAATCTAATTACACGCGGGGAAACGGTTGCAAAATTATTGGTAAATCTTTTAACTCACACGAATCTAAGAATTTCTTCTTCAATCGAGTTGTCAACTTGTGGAATGGGCTTCCCCGAGACGTTATAGACTGCAGCACCGTTGATTCATTTAAACTCCGCTTAGACAAATATCTCGCATCAAACCCGCGACTGACTGCGTTTGTAAATGAATAACTTTATTGTATACCCCCCTCAGTTACTAACCCATCTGTCCCCTACTAACTTCCTAATCCTGCCACGGACATTAGTTCTAGGGCAGTAGTTCCCTTTCCAATGTTCCCTTACCCACTCTAAACCACTGTTTGGACACTTGATCCTCAGTGTTTTGGAGGACAAGCAGCCTAAAAGGGTCACTAGACCTGTTGTTGCTTGATTTCCTTTGTACTCCTTTGTACAGGTAGGCGTGTTACGAGAAGAAAGTTAGCTTCTTTGCTTGTTGACGTTATTAGGGAAAGTAATCCCGGCGTGATGGGCAGGGCTCATGATATCGGGAAATGGGCAGTCTCTCTCCGGTTTCTTCAGAATTTTTCGGTAGAGGACATTGCTAATACTCAATTATGGGCTTCCAATCATACTTTCCTTACACGCTACCTGTCTGTCGCCCTAGATAAACCAAAGCGTACCTGTGTAGCTTTACGACAACGGGTACAGTAGGTTATGTTCTATTATGTAAGTTTGTTTTAAAAAAGGGGGGGGGGGGGGGTGCGGAATAGTCCATACCCTACTGTGCCCCTGGAGATTGTGATGAATCACGAGCTAAGACTGGTTCTACAGTCCAATATTTAATTTTATGTTAATTATAAGAAGATATCTTGCATAGTTGCAACTATGTACATATTCTCAGATGGTACAAATATATTTACTGTACAAATAATTAAGATTAGAACGAACAAACTCATGCAGAAGTTGTAGTTCTAGGGAACACATGCGTGTCCCAATATATCATGCACACGATCTAATGTAAAGATCTGACCATGAGCAAGCAGTTACTTAACCCTTCCTACCCGGGCTGTGTTACCCAATGACGGTCGCCCCTACCCGGGCGATATGGCCGAAAAACGTCTAGGCCTAGGCTACCGTATTTATGTTTATTTTCACTGCTAGAACTTTCCCACTCATCTATAATCGTAGTGCGGTTTTCAATCTGTATTTTGGCATTGAGTAGAGCTCTGTAAGTCAACTGGTTCAGTTGTGATGACGATTTCAGTGGAGCCAATATTGCAGAGATGTTGCCAATATGGGGGCTTTTTAGACACTAATTTCGTCATGACGTCAGAACAATAACATTGAGGAGTCTTCTCCTTCTTGTTTTCGGAGGTGCGGTGACGAACGCTTGGGTTTGTTGACATACGTCGTATGCACGGCGTTCGGACCAAGCTTAATTAGGCTATTAAGCTCATGCCTTAGCTAAGGCATACCGGGTATTTGCCCTTCTTTCGTGCTGTCCTTACCTAAGGCAGACCGGGTAGGAAGGGTTAATGTCACGCACTGCTTGCAAATCTTTTTCTATTTTTTATATATTGTTTGCATACAATAAAACTTTAAAAATTTTATACAGATTCTTTTCCCCTGAGGTTAGGATATTGTCACGAATGTCCCGCCTCCAGTCTTGGTATTCAGGCGATGTCGTCAATGATGAAGCCTGGGCCCTATTATATGATAGGTTTGATTCCCGAAGGGAAGTAGAGAAAACCTAATATTTAGTAGGGCCCCGTAATCATTGACGAACACTGTCCCTCCCAACCATCCCACTTCCCATTCGTTGATTTCTATAGTTTTATCTTGGTATATCAGTGAAGGGCGAAGATGGCCGCTAGAGGGCCTGGTGTCGGGGAAGCAAAACATGAGAAATCCACGCATATGGCAAGTCATATGATAACAGATATTAAGTTATATTTTCTTTATTATATTTTACAGAGTTTTTTTCTATAGGGTACCCGATCAAAATGAAGATCCCATAAGGGAATTAAGGGTGCACTTATGACGAGTACTTCAGGGTAACTTCCGCGCGGGCTATTCAAAATGCTGGCGCGGGATGTTGAATGGAGACTATTATACTAATAGGCGATGTCGTCAATGATTAAGGGGCCCTACTAAATATTAGGTTTTCTCTACTTCCCTTCGGGAATCAAACCTATAATTTAGAACTTTCGTGAACAAAATTGACAAATTCCCCCCCCCCCCCCCACCCACCCTCAATTAATCCTTTGTATTCCTATTTGTTTAATCTTTTAACTGTTTTTCGTTCGTTCTCATTCACCCCAGTTATTGGGTAATTTATACTCTCTCTCTCTCTCTCTCCCTCTCTCCCTCTCTCTCTCTCTCTCTCTCTCTCTCTCTCTCCTCTCTCTCTCTCTCTCGTGCAAAATATATAGTACTAAATAGATTTTATTTATGCCAATAGTGAGTTTATTGTTCGCCGGTTTCCTCGCGATATCTCGACTGATAACCTCTATTACTCAATTAAGTTATAATTTATTTGTGGTGGTTGCTGTATCGAAGGGCGATCAGGGCATGTGCAGAAATTACCACATCTGCCTTTTGTCTCCCTTACTCACATATAACAAAAAACTTGCTTCATAATTAAGCTCAGGTTATCTATTAGAAATAGACAGTTAAATGAATCACTGTTTCATGAACTCGAAGTCTTGTCAAGCTAGAACCCTAGATAGCTAGAGACTCGCTTTCCTGTGAAAACGAGAAAACCAAATTCTAGTCGATAGATACTCTAATTAGCATAACCACCCTGAGCTTAGCTTTGCTAATAAATTACGAATTCAAGTTAGTTATACGGAGTAGAGGGCAAGTTGCTGAAAGCAGTGAAGAGCATGTATGAGGGTGCAAAGGCGGCAGTACGTGTGGAGAGTGAGCAGAGCGAGTTCTTTGACCTGAATGTTGGTTTGAAACAGGGGTGTGTGATGTCCCCGTGGTTGTTTACTGTATATATGGATGGAGTTATGAAAGAAATACTATCAAGAGCAGTGGATGTTGGTGTATTGCTGAAAAGGGAGGGAATTGAGTGGAAGCTACCTATACTGCTGTTTGCGGATGATACAGTTCTGATGAGTGATAATGAATGGGAGTTGCAGGGTCTGGTAAATGAGTTTGGAACAGTGTGCGAAAAACGGAATTTGAAGGTAAATACGGGGAAGAGCAAGGTTATGGTCTTCGAAAGGGGTGAAGTCACAGAGTGTGAGGTGAAGCTGAACGGTCGGGCTATGGAGATCGTCAACTCTTTTAAGTATCTGGGCAGTGTGTTGAGTAAAGATGGGACTATGGATGAAGAGGTGCGGGAGAGGGTACAACAGGGGAAGAGGGTTGTAGGAACGCTAAAAGCAGTAACAAGAAATAGGGTGGTCAGTATGGAAGTGAAGAAGTCCTTGCATGACAGTGTGGTAATCCCGACACTGACTTACGGAAGCGAAGCATGGACGTTGGTTGAGAGACTCAGACCAAGAGTGAGAGCAGTGGAAATGAATTACTTAAGGAGTGCGTGCGGAATTACATGGAGGGATAGACAGACTAATGAGGAAGTAAGAAGGAGGTGTGGTGTGGAGGTAGATGTGCTGGAAAGTGTGAAAAGGAACAACTTGAGATGGTTCGGCCATATGGAACGTATGGAAAGCGAGAGAATGACTAAGAGGGTGTACGAGAGCGAGGTGGAGGGACAGAGGGGGAGAGGTAGACCGAATATGAGGTGGAAGGATGGAGTGAGGAACTACATGAATGAAGGCGGTGCTGCTTGGGGGGAGGGGCGTCGACTGACTGGGGACAGAGGTGCATGGGGGCGGTTCGTTCGTGGCCACCCCTTCGGGGATCACGGCGTCAGGCAATAGATAGATAGATAGAAGTTAGGATCCATTGAGCCTTCAGCTACGGAAATTAGGAGATTGCAATGTTGAACAAGAGCCTATATTTGCTAATGACTTGTTAAGATTAGATTACCTCTGCCCAGGGAAACCGGCTCGAATATATTACAAACAGGGTTCATCGGAACATGAGATTATATTGAATTATTGTATAGTAATTACGAGAGTAATCCCGGAAGAGCTGAGTACAAATTCAAGAAGACAATTTCATTGTTGCCACGATAAGACCCATTCAGTGCTATATTTGTTAATTGTCTGAGTTCATTGTTACCCCACTTACATTGAAGAATTGATACTGCTTTTATTGAAGAGTTAATACTTGCATATATTGAAGTTAATATTTGCTCATGTTGAGGAGTAATACATGCTTACATGAAAGAGTTAAACCTTGCTTATGTGAACTAGTTAATGACATTGCCTGTGATCTAGAGGTCCAGTGTTATACATATAAACTTGAGGATTCTGTGTTGTATACTGCTACCGTGTATTTCTGTGTTTTGTACATTATATGCCCATAACCTTATACGTTAATAACACCTATTGTCTGTATTATGTTACCATTTGTTTGAGTTATCCAGGTGAGCACGGTCTAGTAAGATGAGCATGCACTAGACCAAGCATTAAAATAATTGCTGAACACAAATAAATTAAATGTACAGAGAGAGAGAGAGAGAGAGAAGAGAGAGAGAGAGAGAGAGAGAGAGAGAGAGAGAGAGAGAGAGAGAGAGAGAGAGAGAGAGAGAGAGCTACATAGAGCTACATAGATACACAGACCACACAGACCTCAAGGTCCTTACTAGGCAGTCTGGCCTTACAAACTATATATGCATTATGCATATATGCATAATTGCATATATACACATACATACATATACATATACACATATATATACATATACATACATATACATATACATATATATATACATACACATACACATACACACACATACATACACATATATACACCGGTACACACATATACACACACACACACACACACACACACACACATATACACATACATACATACACACATACATACATATATATACAGTATATATATATATATATACATACTGTACAGTGCACACACATACATATACATACATTTTTTTTTTTTTTTTTTTTTTCATATCACCCCAGCCCTCTGCAGATAGAGGTCAAGCCTTCCCTTGAAAGCGTTTATTGTGTCGCTCTCCACCACTCTCGCTGGTAGTTTATTCCACTCTGGCGCCACACTGTAGGTGAAGAAACTCTTTGTGACATCTAGGTTTGCCTTTTTGGTTTTTAATTTCATTCCATTTCCGCGAGTTTGATTAGTATTGTTTAATGTGAATAGTGCATTTACATCGACTTTGTCGAAACCTTTTAGTATCTTAAAGCACTCAATAAGCTGACCCCTCAACCTCCTCTTTTTTAATGAGAACAGGTTCAATCGTTTAAGTCTTTCTTCATATGGTTTATTTCTTAATGAGGGTATCATCTTCGTCGCTCTACGCTGTACTGACTCGAGTCTTACAATGTCTTTGATCAGATAAGGTGACCAGAACTGCACACCATATTCAAGGTGGGGCCTCACCATACTTTTGAACAGTGGCACTATTACGTTTTCATGTTTATATGTAAATTTTCGTTTAATAAAGCCCAATGCTATGTTTGCCTTATTTGCAGCTGCTATACATTGGTCGGAAGTTTTTAGGTTTTCAGATATTAGTACCCCTAGGTCTTTTACTACCGTTGCGGTTTTTATTTGTTTGCCATTCATTTCGTATTTGTATTTCATATTTCTGCTACCAACCTGCAGCACCTGACATTTATCGACATTGAAGGGCATCTGCCATTTTTTCGACCACTCTGATATCTTGTTTAAATCAGATTGCAACGCATTTCTATCATCTTCGTTCAGGACTGTATTTCCTATTTTTGTATCGTCGGCGAATTTGGAAATGGTGTTGTTTACCCCTACATCGATATCGTTAATGTAAATGAGAAACAGGACCGGTCCAAGGACTGAACCCTGTGGAACTCCACTAGTGACAGGCTCCCACTCCGATTCCACTCCATTTATCACCACTCTGTCTTCTGTCTGTAAGCCAATTTTTTATCCAAGAATGAATTTCACCTTTGATACCTATCCTCTCCAGTTTAGCCAATAGTTTTCGGTGAGGCACCTTGTCGAAAGCTTTTTGAAAGTCCAAGAAGATTATATCTAGTGATTTCGTCATGTCGTTATATGTGAATAGTTTGTTATAAAATTCAATCAAATTTGTTAGGCATGACTTATTTGCTAAAGCCGTGTTGACTATTTTTGATTAGGTTGTTTGATTCGAGGTAATCTACTATCTTATCTCTAATGATTTTTTCCATGATTTTTCCTACAATTGAAGTTAGGCTAATTGGTCTGTAATTACTCGCTTTGGCCTTGCTACCCTTCTTGTATATCGGCGTAATGTTCGCATCTTTCCAATCACTCGGTACAATCCCCTGTAGTAGTGATAAGTTAAATAGTTGTGTCAGGGGTTTTGCTATTTCGTCCTTGACATTCTTAATTATTTTCGGGTGGAGCATGTCGGGTCCCGGGGTCTTATTTACATTTAAATTACTCAATTTGCTTTGTACTTCGGTAACACTGATGGTGAAATCTCCTATCACATGAGTTGAGGTGTTATTTTCAAGGGTATGATCGATAATTTCTTCTGTGAAAACTGAGCCAAAATATTTGTTGAGCAGATTTGCCGTGTTTGTGTCACCTGTTATTGTCTGGCCATCTTCTATTAGCGGTCCGATTCCGCTTTTGATCTGTTTATTTTTGTTTACGTAACTGTAGAATTTTTGGGGGTTTGTGGCACTTTCTCTGGCAATAGTCATTTCGTAATTTTGTTTGTTCGCCCTAATTATTTTTTTCACTTCCCTTCTACTATTTTTGTACAAGTTTTTAATTACTTCAGTGTTTGTGTTATTTTTTACAAGTTTGTGGAGTTGATTCCTTTTCCTTATTGCCTTGCCAATGTCTCTACTGTACCAAGGGGGCATACTTGATTTCGTATTACGTTTTGGTTTCATGGGTACAAATTGTTTATGCGCTTCTGTAATTGTAGACTTAAAATGTCCCCATAGTTCATTTACTTCGTTTATATTTATGAGGTTTGAGTGTATGTTTGATAGCGATTCCTTAAGTCCGTCATAATTTGCGTTTTTGAAGTCCGAAACCATTCCTGTTGTTTTTACTGAGGAATATTTGCTTATAACGTTGATTCTTAAGATTTTATGATCGGACGTTGCCAGATGTTCACCTACATCCAGGTTTGATAATAAATTTTCTTGGGTAGTGATTACGAGGTCTAATATATTCCTGTCTCGCGTCGGCTGTTTTACGTGTTGAGTCAAAAAATTGTCCTGGATGAAGCTTGTCAAAAAGAGAGAGAGAGAGAGAGAGAGAGAGAGAGAGAGAGAGAGAGAGAGAGAGAGAGAGAGAGAGAGAGAGAGAGAGAGAGAGAGAGAGAGAGAGAGGGTATACTATTACCATATGGTTACGCAATATGGTATACTATTACCATATGGTTACGCAATATATCAATCTCATGTCCCCGGTGAATTTATAGAAGTTAATTGGGTCAATATTTACGAGTCACACCACAGCTGGGATCTCATTTTTAACGGTAGTTTTGGGTTCCTATCATTCTATGCTTCATTGCTATATACTTTTTATCCACCGGAATTTTTTTTTCTTGTCTTTTTTTTTTTTTTTTTTTTTTTTTTTTTTTTTTTTTTTTTTTTTTTTTTTTTAAGCAATAACCTAACCAAAAAACCTAACCTAACCTAACCTAACCTAACCTAACCTAATAGCCCCCAAATACATTTAGGTTAGGTTAGGTTAGGTTTTTAGGTTAGGTTAATGTTAAAAAAAAAAAAAAAAAAAAAAAATATATATATATTTTCCGGGGGATAAAAAGTATATAGCAATGAAACATAGAATGATAGGAACCCAAAACTACCCTTAGAAATGAGATTCCAGCTGTGGTGTGACTCGTAAATATTGACCGTTAATTGTGTATACTTACTTTGATATGGTCATAATCATACAGCGTAACGCCTATCCTTTAAGTAACAGTGTTCTACCTACTGGCCAGCTGATATTCACAGATATACCTACTCATACAGCGATTCTTGCTGGTACTATTTTAGTCTTATGGCGACTTAATTAATATGATTAGTTATATATTATATAGTATCACTCGTGTGGTCGGTTCCGCAAACGGTGTTCACTCTACCACACTCAACCAGCAACTGACTGGCTATTTCTCCGGCGATATTCTAATCGTAATTGGGTGATCTAAACATTATAGGAATGATCGTAATTGAGTGGAAAGAAGTTCATAGTTTTGTTAGTCGCTTGCCGTCTTGAGCCAAGCATTTCACTAGCTCATACTTATAATATGATATATGCGGTATATAAAAATTTATTTATGTTGAGCCAAGTATTTCACTAGCTCGTAGTTTCATGAATTACTGTATGTGGTATATACTGTATACTAAATTCGAGTCAGGTATTGCACTAGCTCGTGTTTTATGAAATATGTGGTAATAAACTAAATTATTATTTAGTTAACCAGTTGCTATAATAACCCATTTCTATTATTTACATGTATAGACAAAAAATAGTCAAAGAAATATATCTGTGGGCAATAATTTCCCACAGCAGAACTGCCTGTAACGAGTGCCTCCCCCAGAATTAAAAGAGTGACTGGGCCAAAATCAAGGGACGTTCGAGCCAAAATGCCTGGACGCACCGAGTTTGAAGCAATTTAAGTCATAGGAAGAGGGAAAGACTGATTCTGAGAGTTACAGAGCTCATATGTTGAATAGAAGAAAGACTGAGAATAACATTTCACTCTTGGGTTGGAGAGTTGCACAGAGTAGGGGTGGCATTGTGTGACAAGACGGGTGCTACGTGCTCTACGAAGAGGGGGTTGTATACACAGAGAGCTCTGAGAAACGCTGATTATTGTAATAGCGGTAGAATAGTGAGAGAGATGCAACATTGCGGCAAAGAGGGAGACTGTAGAGAATTGGTGAGTTTATGAAACGGAAGGCTTTCTTTTCTACTTTGTCTAGAAGTGCTGTGTGAGAGGATCCTCCCCGCAGGTGTGAACAATTACAGGTTATTACAGATATTTGAGCAATGATTCAATGTTACGGTAAAAGTGAGGAGCCATATCAATGTCTTCCTACCAGTGCTTCCATAACTACTCTATCGACTGTCTGACGGTCCTACAGTCGTCTATTACAACTGATCAAAAAGGTGATGGGACTGGTCCTCCTGGGCCAGGGCGTCTCGGTAAGCTCGTCATCTCGTCGTCAGCTTCGCAGCAGGTCACATTCATAGGCATCATCAGCAGTTCTCCCTCTAGGGCGTCGTCAGGAGCGGCCTCAATAGTAGGGAGTGAGCACTTCAGTCGCTGGCCTGGCTTCCTCTCTTAGTATCCTGGGCAATTCTGCTTCCCAGTGCACTGTTAGTTCGTTGAAGTAGGAGTCTGGGACGCGAGGGTGTGACTCTCAACAAGGGCTTGCATTTTGGGGCAGCTGGCTATAAGGGGTAGGTGCAACAGTCACTGCAGTGGTTTCACGAGGCTTGAGGGCAGTCTAGATTCTTTTTTGTCTAACAGATTATCTCTTTCAAAAGTGTCTTGTTTGGAGCTCTCGTCCACTGGTACACCATCTAACTTTGGTACTTCAGAAGGGGAGGAGGGTTGAGACTGCAGATAGAGAATAGAAGCCAGGTCCTTGGGAACAGAGGCTGTTTGCCGAGGGGTTTTGTTTGTTGTTGTTGTTAGATTTGATGAAGATATTTTTGCTCATCACGGGTTGTGGGTAGCCCGACAATGGGTTGAACTTGTTTTATGGGTGGCTTTGCTCATTTTTGGTGGGCTAGAAGCATGTCTTGCAGTTTTTGTGGTTCATCCTGTGTTTCTCTTTGTTTTTCTTGACGACATCAATTACGCGATCTCCTTTTTCTTCGTCTGCATCGTCTTCTACAGTGGTTTTGCAGCCGATTTTCCCTTGAGGGTTTCTTTCGTGATACAGGCAGGTGCATGTGTGGCCGCAGCTGGTGACTTATGTTTTCCAGAAAGTCTTTGTCACAAGGCTTTTTAAGGTGATGCCGATGGTTAGTCCAAGTGCTATAACCTGTTGTCCTCCACAAATATAATTTTTGATAGTGTTCTTTGTAGGGACATGGTTTGGCGTCTGGCTGTGGTGCAGGGGGTTGAGGTTGGGGTGTTGCAGGTGATGTTGCTTCCTTGGCTTCTGTTGGTGGTGTTGTCTGCACTTCCTGGTCTTTCGTTTCCTCCTCTGGTAGTTGTGTGAAGAGGTCGATGACTGGTGTAAGTGTCAGGTTGCAGGCAGGTCTCTCAGGTTCTGGTCGTGGTGTCTCCATCTTGGGTGTTGGAGTGGGCTGGAGTTTGTCTGCTTCCTCGATGAATGAATGAATGAAGAGGGATAGGTAGGTTGGGGAGATGAGAGGTCTCTAAGGATTAGAGAGAAGTAAAAATGGAAAAGATGAGCAATGTTGAAGAGTAAAAGGCGTAGGGCTGTCCTTGCTGTTCTTGAAGTTTTATTTTTTAATAGCACTCATAGAGCAACTGTGTCACGGTGGTGAAAAGGCAGCTGAGGTGGGTGAAGGCGGGATACGGCGGTGTTGAAGAAGCGGATGGTGAAGATGAAGGTGCTTGGTGGGCGTGGCCTGCTTCCTCCTAGTGGTCTGGGGAGTTTGTACTGGAGTACTGACAGCCGGCTGCTTGGAGGTGGTGGTGAGAAGATTTGCCTCAAAGATGTTGATGGGCTCTGAGATCTTAAGCCGAAACTTAGCCTTGTCTATAGATGTTGAAGACTTGGCAGATCTCTTGAAAATCTGCTCAGGTGTTGCAGCTGCAAGAGGTGGTGAAGGTGGAGGTGTTGTGGTGGATCTTGAAAGAGGCTTTTGAAGGTTCAATCGCTTCCTCATGTTGTTTCTGATCCTGGGCTCCAGGGGACAGACATGTTGTTTGGGTTGTAGTGCTGGGATGATGATCGAGGGAAGGTTATTAGCCTTCAGGAGGGTTGGTAGGAACTTCCTGAAGAGTTGGTGTTCCCCACCTGCAAGTGCCATGGCCGTTGTGATTAGGATCTGAATTACTTCTGATCTATCACTGGATGTTTGGCCCTAGCTTGTTGGTGGGTTCTTCTTTTCCTCCTCCTTTTTCCTCGCCCAGGCGTGTCTGGACCCCTTCAAAACAGCTCCTAATGGTCCTGTGATGGATTCTGCTTCCACTCCTTTTTTCCCCAATGTGATCTTGAACCATACCCTCTCGCCGTCGCCGAGAGAAGGCACTGTGTGTTGTGGGTTTGGGGCGGAGATTTGGCTCTTGTGGACGAAGATGTCAGTTCCATTGTCTCTGGTGATGAAGCCGTATCCCTTTTTCACATTGTACTTCACCTTCCCAGCAACTGTGGTGGAAGTTGCTAAAGGGCATGTTGGTAGTGGTGGTGAAAGGGGAGAGATGGCTGGAACTGGAGCTGAGTGAAATCCGTATGGCCAAAATATCCTTCCTCGATGGGTTTGGTGTGGGGTCCTTATATGGCCGGCTGGGGGATCGAGGTGTTCTCCTCCAGCCAATCACAGAGCTTCCTATCTTGCCTGACCTGGATCCTGATCCTCCAGATTTGTTGATGCTCGGGTGAACTTTCTTGCCCGTGTTTCTGGTTTCCAGGAGTTTGTTCCAGCCAATAGGGTGGAAGCCCGGGTGACCGTCTTGGCCAATGCGGTAGCCGACATTCCGTGATGTCTACTCCTGAAGTACCTTTTCTCGGCCAGTGAGGGAGCGTGGTGGTGAGGAAAGCTTCGTCCCTTTTCTGGAGCTTCCAGCAGAGGAATCCTGGCTATCCACATCAACAAGGAACTCTGATGAAGTGATTGGGGGGGTTTGGGAATCTGCATATGCATCAGATTGGAAAGCGGGGTTCTTGATTCTTCCTTCCGGGGTTGCTTGTGGTTTGGGTGCAGCTTTCCAACAGTTTGTTTACTTCTTCACTCAAATTATTCCTGTGTACACATGTTTTTCTTTCTCTCTGTTTATCTCTTTCTCACTCTCTCACTCACTCTCACTTACTTACTCAATCACTCTCTTCAGTATGCCCATAATATAAAGTAAATCAAGTAAAGAAAAGAAAACGAGATGGAACCATAGAAAACATGCCGCGTAGTAATGATGATGCACTACGTGGCTTCCTGAGTTAATATCTTATGTTGGGCCTGAGTAATTCTCTCCCTCCCCCCCCCCTCTCTCTCTCTCTCTCTCTCCCCCCCCCCCCTCTCTCTCTCTCTCTCTCTCTCTCTCTCTCTCTCTCTCTCTCTCTCTCTCTCTCTCTCGCTCTTTCTCTCTACCTATCTATCTATTCTTTCGCAGTAATCTCATTTTTAACTAATTCAATCTCCACAATACCTAATATCCTATCTTCTCATTAACCAAGGTCTAATCCTTATTGATAATACAACTTCTACAACTACCGCTGCTATTAGTACTGCTAACATTACGGTTTGTAAAGGAAATAACGAACATCTTTATTAAAGCCAAAATCTGCCTAGTTGTCCTATCTAGCCGCTTACTCAGTGTGTGTATGTCACGTAATAACACCAAATTGTTCACATACAACACAACCTAATATATACATCCCACCAGCCAGCCAGGGGGAATATCAAATATGGCACACAACAACACCGATAGGGAATACACACTCTAGTACAAAATAATCTAGGCACACAAACGAAAAATATTTGGTTGTTTTTACGGAAGTTACGGGCCGGTACTGTAAATAAGATAAATTAAGTTCTGGAAAAAAAAAAAAAAAAAAAAAGAAGCGAAGTAGCCTTAGTGTAAAGCGTAAAAGACACAGCAAGAGAACAGATGGAAGTGTCATAAGGGTATAATGGAGGATGATGAAAGTTTAGATGAAGACCTATCACAAAGGTCAAAGACTAACAAGTGTTGCATCTGTACAAAGAACGAGCATACATGTACAAGATGCAAATGCGTGCTAAAAAAAAAAAGGATGCATAAACTGTAATAAAGGTTCCCGGTGTCGCAACCCCTATAATAGTGTAATAACGGAGGGAGGGGCGGCAGCTAGTGCCCAGAGTGCGAAGGGATCAAGCTGACGGGACACAACATGGCGATGGGCAACAACCCGACAGAGCATGTGGAGGTGCGGGACCCTCAGGGGGCCCGAGAGAAGGGCGGCAACCACATGACATGGTGGGTGACGGTGAGCCCAGCGGAGTCCAAAGACACGGAGACGAGCACCGAGATGCTGGAGAGGAGGATGGTGTGCAAACAAGGCAAAATATAGCTGATAGAAACGACGATATTCCACGCAATGAAGAGCCCCGAGAAGCACACAGGGAGGTGGGACCACAGAGGGAAGCAGCCCCTGGAGAGACCCGCAGAAGTTGATGGCAGAGGAGGACCCCTTCAATGGAAAGGACTACGGGGAGAGGAGGTAAAAATGTGGACAGAGGCAGCTTACTCAGAAATTGTAGATTGGTCTGCACACAGTTTATTCAACCCACCTAAATGTGACGCCACCACCAAACTGTTGACAGAGATGAAAAAGCTCATTTATAACTATGTCTATGACAGACCTTTAGCCCCGTATGCTCTCAAGTTATTTTTCAGCATTCCACATCTCTTCTTGCAAAAAACTCACCGCAATTCTAGACAAGCGGAAAACGTGACTGCGCTAACAAATAGAGTGAAACTGTGGAATGATAACAAGATGGATGACTTACTCAGTGAAGCCAGAGCATTACAAGAGAGACTAGGCAGACGGCAACACAAAAGAGAAAACACTGAGGACAAGGCCAGGAGATTCGGCGACCAAATAAGACAAGGTAAAGTGGCACCTGCAATACGATCGCTGACAAAGGAGGCAGCTGGTGGGCTGTTGCCTATCACAAGAGATACCATCAAGCTGCTGGAAGAGAAACATCCGCAACCTAGTATATCCGAGAGTCAGAAGCTAGAGGGGGCTTATATACCACCGAACCCAGTCATCTACGAACAAATTACAGGCGAGAAGATTTGGAAAAAGGCTCTAGGTACCCAAGGCAGTGCAGGACCTTCAGGGATGGATGCAAACAGTTGGAGAACAATCCTGAGCAGCACACTTTTCGGAGTTGCAGCGACCGACTTACGCAGGGCGCAGGCAGATCTTGCAAGAAAAATGGCCACTCAAGATTGTCAACACTTGGAGGCCTACACAGCTTGTCGTCTAATACCATTGGACAAGAATCCAGGGTGCAGACCTGTAGGGGTGGGTGAAGTGTTGAGAAGAATCATCGGAAAATGCATAATGGAAGTGGTGAAGGACGATGTGCGGTCAGCGGCTGGAAATCTCCAAGTGTGTGCTGGCCACCAAGCAGGGGGAGAGGCAGCAATTCATGCAATAAGAGAAATATATAAGCAAGAAGAATGTGAAGCCGTGCTGTTAGTGGATGCATCAAATGCCTTTAACACCATCAACAGAAAGACAGCAATACACAACATCAAGGTAAAATGCCCCAGCTTAGCCACCTATGTAGAGAATACCTATAAACAGCCTGCAGACCTCTTCATAGTAAACAACCAAAACTCACGACATGGAACGGCACTGAAATCAATGGAAGGAACCACACAAGGGGACCCAGTAGCAATGGCGATGTATGCATTAGGTCTCTCGGTGTTGCTATCATTAACAAGACATGAGACGACACATGTTAAGCAGGCGGCCTATGCAGATTATCTCACTGGAGCAGGGAAAGTCAACGATCTCAAGAGCTGGTGGGAGCAAGTATCACAAGTGGGACCAGAAATAGGATACCGGTACTTTCCAAATGCTAGTAAATCTATACTGATAGTAAAACCAGAACATTACGAAAATGCCTTAGAAGCTTTCAACGGTAGTGAAGTGGCTCGTAACAAAGGACGGACAGCGTCATCTAGGGGTAGTGATTGGCACAGAAGCGTTCAAGAAGCAATACATGGAAAAGAAGGTCAGAGAGTGGGTAAACTAAATAGAAATACTAGCCAAAATTGCAAAGACGGAACCACAGGCTGCATATTCGGCATTCACATATGGGGTCAAACACCGCTGGACCTACTTGATGCGTACCATTCCAAACGTGGGTCCACAACTCAACAGCTAGAAGATGCCATCAGAGACAAACTCATCCCAGCTTGGAAGAAGTCCAACAACCCCAAATGCTACAGAGAGGGAGTTGCTTGCACTTCCTCCTAGGTTAGGAGGGCTGGAATCATCAATCCGGTGAGGAGGGCGACAACGGAACACCAGAACTCAGTGAAGATAACAGAATCTCTCACTGAACGCATCGTAGCGCAAGATCCTGACGGCGAAGTGGACCAGGCGGACATCTACAACATCAGAAAGACCATCACGTCAGAAAGGCAAAACTCACAGAAAAATGACCTGGCACAATTGATGCGACAACCTTCCCCGAGACTAACAAGAAAAGTACAAATAGCACAAGAAACGGGTGCTTCAAATTGGCTGACAACACTACCAAATCGAGGCAAAAGGCTTCAATCTAAACAAACAAGAATTTAATGATGCTATTGCACTGAGGTATGATTGGCCGATTGAAGGACTGCCCGATCGATGCGTTTGTGGAATCAACACCTATGCAGACCACAGCATGATATGTAAGAAGGGAGGATTCATCAGCATCAGGCACGATGAAGTAAGAGATGTAACGGCGAACATGCTGAGGGAGGTGTGTCGAGATGTGGTGCGCGAACCATCACTCATTCCCTTGGAGGGGGAGATCTTGCAGCACAGGACGGGCCAACACATCCAACGAAGCACGAGTGGACGTTAGTGCAAGAAGTTTTTGGACAAGAGCACAGCGAGCGTTCTTTGACGTAAGAATATTTGACCCAATGGCCCATAGCTACAGCGGGCTGTCTCTGGAGGCTGCACAGAAGGGAATGAACAAGAGAAGGTCAGGGCATATGGAGAAAGGATCTTAAATATCGAACATGGCAGCTTTACCCCACCAGTCTTCACCACATCTGGGAGGATGGGACCTAGGGCCCAGTGCTTCTATTCAAGGCTTGCAGAGATCATCGCAGAGAAAGAAGAAACAGCCCAGAAGCCACGTTGTAGCCTGGATGAGGTGCCGTCTATCTTTCTCGT